>PVJN01000871.1:116115-167216 GCA_004026805.1 Lasiurus borealis
AAAAAAAAAAAAACTACACCAATTCAAAGTAACAAATGGGAAAAAAATAAATAAAGCAAGAAGAGAGTCTAATGGAGCTTTGGGACAATAGAACACCATTAGCATTATAGGGATAACAAAAGGAGAAGAATCTGAGAAAGGAATAGTGAACCTGTTTGAAAAAATAATGGCAGAAATTTTCCCTAACCTGAAGGAAAAAAGTTACTCCAATTCAGAAAACAGAGAGTATTAACCAAGATGAAATAAAAAAAAAAACACTCATACCTAAGCACATTTTAATTAAAATGGCAAACATATAAAAACAAAAGAAGAATATTAAAGGCTACAAGATAGAGACAGAAAGTTACCTACAAGGGAGCTCCCATAAGACTGTAAGCTGACTTCTCAATAGAAACACTTCAGACCACCAGGAAATGACATGAAGTATACAAGGTAATGAAAACCAAAGGACTGAACCCAAGACTACTTTATCTAGCAAGAATATCATTCAAAATTGAGGGTGATGTAAAGAGTTGAGCACACACAAAAAGGCTAATAGAATTTTAAACCAAACCAGCACTGAAATAAATGCTAAAGTGACTATTGTAAGAGGAAATAGAGAAATAGAACACAGGCATAAAGAATAAGAATGGTAATAAATAAGTACCTAACAATAATAACCTTAACTGTAAATGGCTTAAATGCTCTGGTCAAGGGACATAGGGTGGCTGAATGGGTAAGATAACATGACCCATATATATGCTGCCTACGGGAGACCAACCTCAGAACAAAGGACTCACACAGACTGAAAATGAAGGGATGGAAGACATTTTTTCAGGTAAATGGAAATGAAAAACAGGCTGGGTTAGCAATACTTATATCTACAAAATATACCTCAAAGTGTAGGCCATAACAAGAGATAAGGAAGGCCACTTCATAGTACTAAAGGGATCAATGCAACAAGAGGATATAACTCTGGTAAACATATATGCACCCAATACAGGAGCACCCAAATACATAAAAAGACTTCTGGAGGAAATCAAGGGAGAAATCAACAGCAATACAATCATAGTAGAAGACCTTAATACCAACACTGGATATATCTTTAAGACAAAATAAAATCAACAAGAAAACAGTGATCCTAACATACTAGATCAGATGGACTTAATGGATATTTTCAGCACATTTCACCCCAAAGTTACAGCATATAAATTCTTCTCAAGCACATATGGACATCTATAAAAATAGACCACATGTTAGGTAGGACACAAAAGAAGTCTCTGCAAGTTCAAGAAGTTATATCAAGCATCTTCTAAGATCACAATGTCATAGAATTAGAAATCACCTAAAATAAAAACACACAAAAAGATTCAAACACATTGAGACTAAATAACATATTATTAAACAATGAATGGATTACTAAAGATATCAAAGTAGAAATAAAAATCATTCTGGAAACATGACACTGAAGATACAACAACCTCAAATCTATGAAACATAGTGAAAGCAGTCCTGAGAGGGAAGTTCATACCTATCTAAAAAAGGAAAGAAAAAAAAAAGAAAAGCATATGCATGTGTGTATGGGTGTGTGTGTGTGAGAGAGAGAGAGTGAGTGTGTGTGTGTGTGAGTGAGTGAGTGTGTGTGTGTGTATTAAGTTATTTAACTTTACAGCTAATAGATTTAGAAAGAGAATATCAAGAAAAGCCCACAGTAAATAGAAGGAAGGAAATAATAAAGATTAGAGCAGAAATAAATGGAATAGAGACTAAGAAAAAACAATATAGCCAAAACCGGTTTGGCTCAGTGGATAGAGTGTCAGTCGGCAGACTGAAGGGTTCCAGGTTCGATTCTGGTCAAGAGCATGTACTTTGGTTGCAAGAATATCCCCAGTAGGGGGTGTGCAGGAGGTGGCTGATTGATGTTTCTCTCTCATCGATGTTTCTAATTCTCTATCGCTCTCCCTTCCTCTCTATAAAAAATCAATAAAATATGTTTTAAAAAAATAAATAATAAAAAAAAAACTATACAAAAGATCAATAAAACGAAGACCTGGTTCATTGAAAAGACAAACAAGGTTGATGAACCTGTAGCCAGACTCAGCAAGAAACAAAGAGAGGCAATCCAAATTTAAAAAAAGGAAATCAGAAACAAAAGAGGTAAAGTGATAACTGACTCCACAAAAATACAAAGGATCGTTAAAAAAATACTATAAATGACTATATCCCAACAAACTGGACAATCTGGACAAAATGAACATATTACTAGAAAAACACAATCTTACAAACCTCACTCAGGAAGAATCAGAAAACCTAAATAGACCAATAACTAATGATGAAATTGAAGCAGTTAAAAAAAAAAAAAAAACCTTCCAGAAAACAAAACTGCATCACAGGGAGTTAGGGAGTTTTACTTAACATTCAAAGAGCTAACACTTATCCTTCTCAAACTATTCCAAAAAGATTCAAGAGGAAGGAAACTCCCAATCTCTTTCTATGAGCCCAGCACTACCCTAATTCCAAAGCCAGATAAACACACTGCAAAGAATGAGAATTACTGGCCAATATCTCTAATGAACATAGATGATAAAATCCTCAACAAAATATTAGCAAATAAAATCCAGCAATACATTACAAAGATCACATACCATGACCAAGTGAGATCTAGTCTGATGATGTGAAACTAGTACAATATTTGCAAATCAATAAATATGATACATCATATAAATAGTCTGCAAAACAAAAATCACATGATGATATCAATTGATACAGAAAAAGCATTTGACAAAATCTAACACACACATCTTTTATAAAAACTCTCACAAATTGGGAATAAAGAGATCATACCTCAATATAAGAAAAGATATATATGACAAACTTATTGTCAACATCATATATTCAATGGGCAAAAACTAAAACCATTTCCCCTAAGAACAGAAACAAAACAGGGATCCCCACTTTTACTACTCCTTTTCCTTGTAGTACTGGAAGTCCTAGCCATAGTGATCAAAGAAGAAGAAAATATAAAAGGCCTCCAAATTGGAAAGAAGGAAGTAAAACTCCATTATTTGCATATCACATGATATTGTACATAGAAAACCCTAAAGACTCCACCAGGAAATTATTAGGCTTAATAAATGAATTTGGCAAGGTAGGAGGATATAAAATTAACACCCATAAATCAATGGCATTTTAACACACCAATAATGAACTCTAAGAGAGAGAAACTAAACAATTCCATTTATCATTGCTAAAAGAGAGAGAGAGAGAGAGAGAGAGAGAGAGAGAGAGAGAGAGAGAGAGAGAGAGACTTAGGAATAAATTTAACCAAGGAGGTAACTACAGGGCATTGAAAAAAGAGATATAGGAAAATATAAACAAGTGGAAGAATATACCATATTCATGGATTGGTAGAATCAACATCATTAAAATGCCTATACTACTTAAAACAACCTATAGATTCAATGCAATCCTTACTAAAATATCAATGGCATATTTCACACACCTAGAACAAACAATCCAAAACTTTATATGGAACCAAAAAATACAACAAGTGGCCTCAGTAATCTTAAGAAAGAACAAAGTTGGAGGAATCACAATACCAGATGTCAAGTTAAACTATAAAGGCACTCTAATCAAAACAGCCTGGTACTGGCACAAGAAGAGGAATAGATCAATGGAACTGAACAGAGAATCTAGAAATTGACCCAAGCTATTATTCTCAATTAATGTTATACAAAGAAGACAGGAGCATAAAATAGAGTCAAGATGGTCTCTTCAATAAATGGTGTTGGGGAAATTAGACAGGTACATGCAAAAAAATTAAACTAGATCACTAGCTTACACCATACATAAGAATAAATTCAAAATGGATAAAAGACTTGCATGAAAGTCATGAAACCACAAAAATCTTAGAAAAAAAACTAGTCATCAGAATCTCAGACATCTCTCTTAGCAATATATTTACAGATACATCTCCTAGGATAATGGAAATTAAGGAGAAAATAAACAAATGGGATCACATCAAAATAAAGAGCTTCTGCACAGCAAAAGAAACCATCAACAAAAAAGAAAGGAGACTCCACTGCATGGGAGAACCTATTTGCCAATAGTAATCCAAAAAGGGGTTAATTTCCAAAATTTACAGGAACCTCATACAACTTAACAAAAGGAAGACAAACAATCCAGTTAAAAATGGGCAAAGAACCTAAGTAGATACTTCTCCAAAGTGGACACACAGAAGACTAAGAGACTATGAAAAAATGCTCAAATCACTGATCATCTAAAAGATGCAAAGTAAAACAACAATGAGGTAAGATCTTACACCTGTCAGAATAGCTATCATCAACAAATCAGCCAACAAGTGTTGGCAAGAATGTAGAGAAAAGAGAAGCATAGTACATTGTTGATGGGAATACAGATTGGTGCAGTATGGAATTTCCTCAAAATTAAAAATGGAACTCCCATTTTTCCCAGTGATCCCACTTTTAAGAATATATTCTAAAAAATCAGAAAGAATATATGCACCCCTCTGTTCATAGCAGTGCAATTTACAATTCCTAAGATTTGGAATCAGTCCAAGTGCCCATCAGGACATGAATGTATAAAACAGCTGTGGTACATTTACACAATGGAATTCTATGCAGTTGTTAAAAAAAAGGGGGGGACTCTTACCATTTTACCATTTGCAATAGCATGAATGGACCTAGATAATATTATGCTTTGCAAAATAAACGAGTCGGAGAAAGACAAGTATCACATGATCTCACCCATATATGAAATCTAATGAACAAAATAAACTGATGAGCTAAATAGAACCAGAGACATAGAAGCATGGAACAGACTTTCAAATCTCAGAGGGTAGGTGGGGAAGGATGAGTGGGTGGAAAGAGATCAACCAAAAAAGTTGTATGTATATATGCATAATCCATGGGCACAGATAACAGAGTAATGAAGGCTTTGGATGGGATAAAGGGCAGGCTAGAAGGAGTAAATGAGGGGAAAAGGAGGACATATGTAATACTTTCAACAATAAAGATTTAAAAAGGAGAGAGAGAGAGACATTAAGTTCTTTTTCTGGTACATAAACTAGAAACCTATAGATAAGACCATTCTGAGTGAATCTGAATTTAACCCATATTATTTAACACTATTAATGTTTTTTAACAAATGAACAAATATGTATTTTCTCTGTCAATTAAGTTGTCAATTATAAATAAAAAGTGTACAACACATTAGTCAAATTTTTCTGTACTTTTCCAGAACTTTTTCTTTTACACACACGGACACTATCAGCACCTATATATAGTGGATAACATTCTGTTTACATATGATAGATAATATCTTGTTATATATATTATTCTATACTTATCAATGATCATTCAAAAATATATATATGCTTATCTTTCCACATAAATATATATGCAAAGTATTTCATAGATATTTAGCTGGTTTTAATTTTTTCTATTATAGAAAATGCTGAGAGTACCAGTTGATATTTGCAGTATATCAGAGAAATTATTTCTTCTCATGCTTGTTAATACTTGATATCATTCTATGGATCTACAAGAACAAAGTAGACAGCTTCAAGTGACCTGAATGATTGGTCATTCACTTCCTGAAAGGCTGGAGAACATGAGTGAAGATCTCTCAAAGTCCAGGAAACTCCTTGACTCGGTGGCAAAGAGTAAGAGGATTTTGTGTGATGTTTTAATAAAAATAAATTACCTGTAATGAGCATGTAAAAATATGTGTTCTCACTTTAATATAGGTGCTAAAGAGAATAAAATTGGCTGTGGTTTTATTGTCCTGCTTCAAAATGAGTCAGCGAAGGCATCTCATTTTTTTTTCCCCTAGTATAAATCTTAGTGTCATGAGATATATTTGTTATTTTAAGGCTCTTTCCCATAAATTTCCAATCACAATGTGGGCCCAGCCAACTCTGGATTCTAGGGATAGAGAGATAAAGGAGACACTATCTGCCCCTTCTCGGAGTGCACAACCAGAACTCATTATCTTCTAGCAGAAACCACAGAGAGAAGCATGGTGGAGTTTATCTTGTTGAAGTGAATCAGTGCTACTGGGACGCTATGAATGAGTTCTATGCAAATTCTGAATGCAATCATAGCTAGTAAATACCTGAATTTTATTTCCACTGATATTGTTGACCCCTGCACCCTCATGCACATCTTTTTATTAGTCGGTTTTGCTCAATTTACCTGGATTGGAGATTGGCTACCATGTCATAGCTGCTGTCTGGGAAACCAACAGCTACTGGAGTAGGGGCTCCTCCAACCCTGAAAATAATTTGATAATTGAAAACAGAGAGGTTAGGCTTACTTGTGACCCAGAGGAAAAGAGATGTGTGCACAAAGTGAACAATGACCCTTGGTCACTGCCCTCCTATAAATTTTAAACTAGACTAAAATAAGATACCTTTTTTTTAAAACTTTGAAATCAAAAGAAAAGAAATCAAACTACTTTTGTAGTAAGGATAAATCAAAGGCACCAATGTTATAAATGAGCATTTTACCTAAGTTGGTATTCACTGACTCAATTAAATTCACAGATGGTGAGGTCTGGATATGCTATAGACAAAGTGATTCATCTATAGATGTTCATGTTTTGCCAAAAATAGAATACAGCCTATTTTATGGACACTCTTCCCACATTAGTTCTTAATTTCCTAAAGATTAATTGATTCATCTAGTAGACATTTATTATCTTTCTCCCCCATGCAGATAAGAAGAACATTTGAGGGGTGAGCAGTTCACTTGGCTCCCCCGGGGCAGCTGGCGAACTGAATAGCTGTCCACATGAGGCTGACATATCCAGTCACCACAGTTTTCACTGCCCACTAGGAAGTCACTGTAGATGGATGTGCTTTTATCCATTGTCCATAATGAACTCTAAGCAGGTGGAGGTAGAATAAGCTTCGGATGCAACCCATTGCTGCCAAACTCACAGAGGCTTGTATCTGCCAATTGGGACAACAATACTCATCATAAAATGGAATTGCCTCCCATTATCACAGCCCACTCATGCCAAAGGAGACTGGCTACAAATCAGAAACTCCTGGCTTGGATGACTTTGAAAAACTGACCAAGGATTTAAACTTGGATTGCAAAAATGCTCATAATCTTTGACTTAGGAATTCTTCCATTCTGTTATTCCAAGAAAATGATTTATTTATCTACTTATATTTATGTGCACATAAACACATACATAAACATAAGCATAAATAAATATAATAAAACTAGAGGCCTGGATGCATGAAAATTTGTGCAAGAGAAACCCTTCCTCCCCCCAGCTATGGACACTGGCTTCTTTCCAGCCCCTGGGACCCAGGCTTCCCTCCTCTGACCACCACTTGGGACCTGGGCTGGCTTCCTCTGAGCTGCCCACAAGCACCTGGACCAACTGGTTTCCCACTGTCCCTGGCTTTGTCAGGAAGGATGTTCAGAATGACGTCTGGAAGATGTCTGGTCTAATTAGCATATCACCTTTTTATTATTGTAGATTATTCACTAAGGTTTATTTGCATGAAAGAAAGCTTGAAAACCTTTTTAGTGGCTAACAATGGAGTATTGCTAATAGTAACTTGGGGATATCCACAAGATAATTTGTTTTGTCTTAAAAAATCATATATTTTATATATGGTTAATCTTATAGCAAATGCTCAAAATAAAAAATGTTAATGGAAAGAGGCAGACTCATAACTGTATTTACATGATGCTAATGTAGTTACTTTGTGAGTGTGTGTGTGTACTTTTCTACCAGACCCCAAAATACTTAAAAGTTACCAATAATTCAATTAAAATGTTCTTTATATTTTTCCCTTTTTTTATATTTCTAACATGAACATATATTACAGTTAGAAAATGACACATTTAAAATTTTTCATTTTCCAAATGAAGGTTTGTTTTTATCTCTCATCATCCCATGAAGATAGTCACTGGACTCCTTCCTAATTGTATTATTCCAAAAGTGCAAACTCCAGTTGTCTCAAAGTAGCCTACACCTTTTGTGACTCTGTTTAAAAGTAATTCTATATCTACAAAACTTAAAATTCCAGTTTATTAACCCCTTCATATTACCTTTGAAACATTTAGCAATTTCAACTATCACTCTACCTAGAAAGTCAGAAAATAATCTGATCTTCCAAGTTCAGATTCTAAGGGGAGTAGTCTCAATTTCAAATGATTTACTTATGTCCACTTTATTTGTTTTCAAAAACCCTTGCAAAGCTAGTAAGAGGAACATTTCAAAGCATGAGAAGTTGCTTTAATGTTATATAAATTTGGGAAAATTCATCTGCAGACTTTTGCAAGTGTACCCCTGGACTGTCAATAATATTTGCAACTATTAGTTGCTATTCAACTTAATAAATTAATGCATATTTTAAAACTACTTCTCTCATTTACTACATAGGTTAATTAATATGTAAATTCCAGGACAACACAACAAAAGTGACTTTAAATAATCTTGTAATTCCTAAGAAAAAAACAAAGTTTTCAAATACATCATCCAAATGTTCTCCTGACATCTACATTCTCTAATCATTTCATTTCATTCTTTTTTAAAAAATATATTTTATTGACTTTTTACAGAGAAGAAGGGAGAGAGACAGAGAATTAAAAACATCAATGAGAGAGAGAGACATCCATCAGCCGCCTCCTGCACGTCCCCTACTGGGGATGTGCTCGCAACCAAGATACATGCCCTTGACCAGAATCGAACCTGGAACCCTTCAGTCTGCAGGCCAACACTCTATCCACTGAGCCAAACCGGTTTTGGCTCATTTCATTCTTAACTCAAAGGAGTGAGGCAAATGCACAGAGGGGACACCTCTTTCCCTTGTCTGGATAGGAGCTGGGACCCTCAGCCCCACAAACCTTCTTCCCAGAGCCAGTGCCTCATGAGCTTATGTCCGACAAGTACTTTACTAAGGTTAGGACAACATTTGCAGAGACTCAAGACATTTATCATAGGTTAGAGACCATCATATGAAGCACTTTGTCATTTTTATTGCCTCTCTTTAAAGAAATATTTGCACAACAATTTTTATTTTATAAACAGTCATATTTTTCTTGTAGCAAGAAAAGATTATTTGTAGGCACTAAAGTATTTATTTTTCCCATAACCTTCCAAGTTGGCCTTGGGTTTGGAATTTACTGTCCCTCTCAGCAAAGTGAGATAGAGAAAATTCCTCAGACGTGACCGATGAAGATAAACAGGCCAGTTGGGAGTTTGCTCTCAGCACTGCCAGTCATGCTCACATGTCTGTCTTGCCTGAGCATAAAGGACATATTCTGACCTTGTATATTACCCACTCTTGGGGCCATGCCTCCCTTCTAAAGGGGCCCAGATGCCCACATACATGGGGAGCCAGGAAAGAAGCAGAAAACACTGTAGCCAAAATTCTCCTAAATTGATGAAAAAAGGCAAACCAAAAGGAATAAAAAAGCCAAGCATGTTACTGATTAATTAAACTTTTAAATGTGCTACTGATATCAGAGGGATTTAGTACAATTGCAGGGAAATCATTAATCATTTGATGTCAAATTTAATCAGATTGTTCAATAACTGCCACTGGGCCCACATGATAGTGAACCAAAAGGAAAAATAGAGTGATAAAGGAAGGAGAGAAAAATAAAAGAGGAAATTTTCTTTTTTTTCAGGCCACTTACAAACCCAGTAGTTGTGGTTATTTCAAGCCTCAATCTTTGGATGCTTGCCTGCATAAATGGCAAGTAGCTGTAACAGCTTTAAAAAGCTTACTGGGTCCAGAGATAGAACTTACTCTAGTATCAAGCAGCTTTTAATAGATGTAAACTCAGGGTAGATATGAGTGAGTGCTGCATAACTTCATGTCTTATGGTGTTCACTTGGTTGTCTTTTGATGAGCAACCTCATGTCTCCTGCCATCACTGGGCATCAGGGAGCACAGTTTAGATGCAAATTGTGTTGGGAGAAATGATAGTTCTGCTTTAATAGGGCTTTATGAGTGTGACTTCACAATGTTGAATCCATTTCACTCCCAGGCGCAATGGTTTCCCTTCTGCTCCTAAACGTTCATACCAATCCAGGTTTAGGCACCATCTTCTACTTTCTCTTGCTGTTAGCTTAGCAGCAGAGTGAGGGAAAGTCAGCAACCTGAACACACATATAAGCTGATCAAGTAAGCCAGAGAAATGGAAGTCTGCAATAGAAAAACAATCCTTAGAATACACTGTTTTTACATATCTTATATTAACTGGCCACCGTACATAGTTCACATTGTGAGTTTTTTAAACCTTCAATAGCAAAATCCTACACTTAGGTGAAAACTGTATAAAATGTCACAAGAAACACAGGAATAGATGAGATGTGGTTCTTATCACCAAAGATCATGTACTTTCAAAGCTGACTGTTCCTTAGCAGGAGTTCTTACATCATCTCTCCTTGCCATCAAAAGCCACTTGTATTATATTCTTAGGCAATTTGAAACTCTTATAGTCATCTTGGTCAGCGTGAGTATTGAGCCATTACCAATCTTTACCCACTTGCCACTATGTAGATGTGTTTCCCTCCCAGATCTCCAGGCCATCATCTCAGCCCACATGGTCATTGCTTCTATGGCAATGGCCTTCCCATGTGTCTCCAAACCTCAGGATTCACTGCATAACCCTGGGAGATTCATTTTGTAAAAATTCCAATTCCATCATATAATCTTCCTGGAAAACTCACCAAAGTTCTCAGTCCCTGTCAGATCAAATCTGTATTCCTCCATAGCCACTTATAAATTGGAGTTTGCATTTAGAATTAGAACCTGTAAACAGCAGGTGGACAGGAAAGGCAGTCAATTGAAACTTCGGCCCTTAATATTTGTATTTTTTTAAAATTTATCTTTACTGCTGGAAGTATTACAGATGTTATCTTTTTCCCACTGATCCCATCTACCCCACATCCACCCCTCCAGTTCTTCACTACTCTGTTGGCTGTGCCCATGGACTATGCATGCATGCATATAAATTCCCTGTTAATCTCTCACTCCCCTACACCTCTACCCCCTCCTTCTCTCTGAAATTTGTCAGTTTGTTCCATGCTTCTATGTTTCTGGGTCTATTTTTTCCATCAGTTTATTTGTTCATTAGATTCTATATATGAGTGAGATCATGCAATATTATCTTTCTCTGACTGGCTTATTTCATTTAGCATAATACTCTCCAGGTCCCTTCATGCTGTCTCAAAGGATAAAAGATCCTTCTTTTTTACAGCTACATTGTATTTCATGGTGTAAATGTACTACATCTTTTTTATCCATTCAGTGATCCCACTTCTAGAAATATATCCTAAGAAACCTAAAACACCAAACAGAAAGAGTAATTCATCCCTATGTTCATAGCAGCACAATTTACAATAGCTAAGATCTGAAAAGAGCCCAAGTGTCTGTCAGTAGATGAGTCCGATTAAAAAGCTTTGGTATAGCGATACCATGAAATACTATGCAGCTGGCCCTTAGTATTTGAAAGCAGCACTTTGTAGAAAGCTGGAACACTGAGGGGTTTAAAGAGACCTCACAGGAAAAAAGTGGGAGTAAAATAAAAAGAGTGCCTAACCATTTTGTTTGCACTTTATTTTCTATTTAAAGATAACAATGTAGTACAGAAAAAATTGAAACATGAAAATTATATATTTGGTTATCTCATCTCAACTTCCAGCAAAGTAACAATTGTCTCATAATTACCATACTGTACTAGACATAATTTTTCTGAAGTTGACAGCCTAAATATTCACATTTACCCTGAGACCTGGGAAGCACATGTCATGGATCGAGTCATGTCCTCTGTATTTCTGGAAAGATCATGGATGGTAAGTGAACTTTGTTGTGGATTAACTTGGCCAATTTATAAAATGCTATGTCAACTAAAGAAATGTCTGTGGGCTGATCTGGAGTAGATGGATCTGCAAAGACCACATTTCTGTCAGGGATGGGGGCTAGGGGGGTGTTATTGACTGCAATGGAAAATGAAACTAGCTTAGAAATGCATACAAAGTGCCAGCAATTTATGTTATGTCATTTCTTATGAACTACACTGTGAGTTAGATATTGTTGTCCCTATTTTTCATATTAGGAAATGGGAAGGAGTTAAATAACTTATACAAACTCCCTCAGCTGATGAGTGGCAAACTAGCACTTACTTCACTCATATGTGGGATATAAAACAGAAAGCAAACAAACAAAAAACTCACAGACACAAGTGTGGTTACCAGAAGGAAAGAGGGTGGAGGAGGTTGAAGAGGGTAATACAGTGGTAACTCGAGATATGAGTGCCCTAACATATGAGATTTTTGAGATACGAGCTGTCGAGAGAGCAATTTTTGCTTTGAAATATGAGCAACATTTGAGATGGGAGTAATTGCGTGGATCGGCCCGCTGCACACGACCCACCAGTTTACCGAGACTTGAGCATCTCATAGTTTCCCACGCCTCAAGGTTACGGAACGAATTAAACTCGTATCTCGAGGTACCACTGTATACCGTAAATACTAGCTTCCTTTATAATCAAGCAGTACTGTTTTCAAAAGAGGTTTGGAATAATGATCTTATCTTAGAATATATGTAAAGTTTATGCTCAAAAATGACCAAAACATTTAGTTACTGTGTTACTTCTAAATTGAATCCAAATTTGACAATGACCATTACTGGCATAATGGCCCTTCCATAAACCATTAACACTGCCCCAGGCTTCTGTGACCTAAAAGGCATCATTGATTCTTTTAAATACTGGCACTTTGCCATCTTTTCTCTCTCATACTCCACATTCACATGTCTGTCTGGTGGTGGACTTTCTCATTCTCTTCTCCTTGCTTCATACTATGTGTCTGCCTCATGGCAGGTTTTTATAATTGAGTCTCAGATTATCTTTAAGGTAGCTCATGAAATGTGATCCTGGAGCTCCACATTTGACCACCAATTCTTACAGCTCTATATTAACTTAAAAGAGTTTTGGAAAAATGTGTGTGTGTGTGTGTGTGTGTGTGTGTGTGTGTGTGTGTGTGTGTAAACTAGTTCAAGCTTCACGCAGAGACTTTGAATTCCCCAGGGTCCCAGCAGCCTCGGGGCATGTTTCCTATTAAGGATTTATTTTTCTCTCTCAGAAGTGATCTCTCTGGTCCCTAAGAGAATTTATTCACATTTAATGCCTGTTAAAAGCTCCCTAGATTGGATTGAGCAGGTGGTCTCCAAATATAGGTTTCAATGCACATTATTCATACAGAAAACAAAACTAGGGCTTAGAAAATCCAGTTTTTGAGACAGGTGAGAAGGAGTCAGGTTGTCATTTCTGCTTGACCTTAGGTAATTCAATTACCCTGTTTCTTCAGCCTTCTAGCTAATTTGGAGAACTTGTTCCTGTCTCCTTCCTACTTCATTAGAGCATTGCATAGGCACTTACCCAATGCTTTTGGAGTACTTCTGTGTACTAGCCTTGAAAATTAAAAACTTTTGGTATTGTCATTATTCAACACTTGCCATGGCCCCGATGAGATGGGGCCATGCAAATAATAATAGCTCTGATTTGTTGCAGGTGTACCAAATCACAAACTGTTGATAATAGAAAGGCTTGAGTTATTTTGAGCTAATAGGGCTTTGCTGAAACGTCACTAAGTGCCAACGTCTTACAAACTTCCTAGTCCATGGATCAGCCTTGATCACATGCAATAGCATTTCTGAGTAAGAAGGTCAGAGTGAGCCATGTTAAGTTATGAAAGAAAAGGCAAGCCCATGTGACAGATCTAATTGGCCACACAAACCTGAGTCATTGTATCCCTCTAGGCAGTGATATATTCTATCCAATCATCTCTCAGTCATTTACCATGTTAAAGATTGAGCTCCCCCATCTTTCTGTAAAGCACCCCAGGGTCCCCACTTAGTCACACATTCAGTTTGAGACAATTATTGGCAATATCACATTCTTCTGCAAATTGTCTCAATTTGGTTATTTCATCATTTCTGCCACAATCAAGCTCCTGCCTACTATTGTCTCTGTTTTGTCTTTTACAGAATCTCATTTTATCTCTGACACTAGAGTCCAAATGCCAACATATTGATTTATTATTGTTGTGTTAGCAGTCTCTTCTGGTGTCAGTCTCCTGAGAAAATAGTTCCTTCTGCCTCCTAGCCTTTTCATACCCCTTTCTAGACAGTATTTATATCAGTTGTAAGTGATATATTTGTCTATATTTTCTTCACCTGACTCCTGCCTAGCTGTGCTTCTGGGCAGCTCTCTGGTCAGCAGGATTCATTATTTTGCCACTGTAGGTTGTTACCAAGCTTAATTTTGGCACTCCACAAATTACAGTAAGTCCTGCTAATCAAATGAAAGCATTCATCCTGCATACCAGCCAGACTGGGCATGATTCCTCACCACAATTTCTTATGAGTCAGCTAAGGAGCATTCAGGCATTCAAACCACAGGACAAGTTTATATGGTCAACATATGACTCGGGCAGGATCATTTAACATGAAAGTGATGCCAGTTCTCTGGTACCACATGAGGCCAGACTGAGGGAGAGACTTCTGCAGCGATGTCTTTTTGGAGAATGTCACACTTAAGACATTGCAAAATACCCCATCAGGGCAAACGTGGTCATTGTCATACGAGTAAATTTTCATGTCCTTTTGACAAAGAAGCTCAGCCTCTCCAAAGCCCAGAATACTGATCAGTCTCTGCTGCCTGTAACTATAAAAATTTCTTTCTCAAGCTTTTGGATTAAAATATTATCAATTGGTTCAGGAGGTGTAACTCAGTGATTGAGTGTCGACCTGTGAACCAGGAGGTCACCATTCAATTCTGGTCAGGGAATATGCCAACTTACAGGCTTTACGACCCGTAGGGGGTGTGCAAGAGGTAGCCAATCAATGATTCTCTCTCATCATTGATTTTTCTATCTCTTTCTCCCTTCCTTTCTGAAATCAACAAAAAATATTTTTTAAAAAAAATACTATCAATTGAATGTTTCTTTAAATAGGATAAATATTCCTGCTTTCTGTTTTATATATGCCCACTAAGCCATTTAGCAAGAAAGTTATTCTTGATTTGTATCATGTCTTTCTTGGTCTACTTTGCTATGAAAAATGATTGAGAAGACTCTCTTTGCTTATATTCTCAATGGCAGGTGTGCGAGTAATGTGTACTCATAGTCAATTCCTGTCTGTTCTTTTAGAGTATTTCTGGTATCCCAAAAATGTATTAAATGTTAGGGATGTTGACAGGAGACCTGACATTTCCCATCTGACATCTGGAAAGAAATCAGACCTATGAAATGGATAGGCTGATCCTGAAATAACGTTCTCTGGAGGATGATTAAGGGAAAATCTAACAGGCTGAGTGCTATCAGTCACAGAAGTGACTGCAAGAGCCACTAAGGGCAGTTTAAAAATCAGATATAGTTCTGTATGTGAAATATATTTCATTTTTAGAAATAAGAACATTTAAAACAATAAATTAGAAAAGTTGTTTTGGGTTTTTGTTTTCTTTTCATTTTCCCTTCCTTCATGTGAAAATGGTGAGAAAGTAGATCATTTGCTCTTTTTCTTTTACCCTTCCTTATACATATTTTCTTTATTATCTTCCTATATACAAGTTTTGTTACATAAATAGTTTAAATCTCCAAATTAATTAAAATTTATTAACTCATATGAATGTGAGGTACACAAGATTATAAGATTCAAGAAGCCAAGGTCCACAGAGTTATAGCACTCTACACAATGCCCAGAACATAGTAGGCATTCACTAAATATTTATTTAATGAATGAATGAGCAAAGAAGTAGACGAAATCTACTTCAAAGTTTCGGTTAAGTATGAAGTGAGATGACTGCTCCTGGCACAGAGTAAGTAGTCAATACTATCTCCTCATCTTCCCTTCACAAAATAGTTATAGAAATCTCTCTATGCCAGATCACAAAAAATGTGCAGGACAGCAAGCAAAGCCCAAAATTCCCATGAGAAAAGTCTTTTTTTAAATTAAATCTTTATTATTCAGATTATTACATTTGTTTCTCTTTTTTACCCTCCATAGCACCCCTCCACCCAGCACCCACCCTTTCCTCTGCCCTTAGCTCCCTCCCATTAATCTCATCCATAGGTGTATGATTTTTGTCCAGTCTCTCCCTGTAAACCCCTCACCCCTTTCCCCCTGAGAATTATCAGTCCACTCCCTTTCTGTGCTCCTGATTCTAGTATATTCACCAGTTTATTCTGTTCATCAAATTTTTAATTTACTTAATTCTTAGATTCACTTGTTGATAGATATGTATTTGTTGTTCATAATTTTTTGGCTTTTACCTTTTTCTTCTTCCTCTTCTAAAAGAGTACCTTTCAGCATTTCATATAATACTGGTTTGGAGTTGATGAACTCCTTTAGCTTTTTCTTCTCTGTGAAGCTCTTTATCTGTCCTTCTATTCTGAATGTTAGCTTTGCTGGATAGATTATTCTTGCTTGTAGGTTCTTGCTATTCATCATGTTAAATATTTCTTGCCACTCCCATCTGGCCTGCATCGTTTCTGTTGAGAAATCAGCTGACTATCGTATGGGTGCTCCCTTGTAGGTAATGAGCTGTTTTTTTCTTGATTCTTTTAATATTCTCTCTTTGTCTTTTGCTCTTGGTATTTTAATTATGATGTGTCTTGGTGTGGTCCTCTTTGGATTCCTTTTATGTGGGGTTCTGTGTGCTTCCTGGACTTGTAAGTCTATTTCTTTTACCAGATGTGGGAAGTTTTCAGTCATTATTTCTTTAAATAGGATTTCAGTATCTTTCTCTATCTCTTCTTCTGGCACCCCCACAATTCTGATGTTGGTACGCTTAAAGCTGTCCCAGAGGCTCCTTACATTATCTTCACATTTTTGGATTCTTTTTTCTTCTTGCTTTTCCAGTTGAGTGTTTACTGCTTCTTTATATTTCAAATTTTTGACTTGATACTTGCCTTTCTCTAGTCTGCTGTTAGGACTCTGTATAATATTTTTTTATTTCAGTCAGTGTATGTTTAATTTCTAGTTGGCCCTTTTTCATCTTTAGTTGGACCTTTATCATCTCTAGTTGGCTCTTTTGCATCTCTAGTTGGTCCTTTTTCATCTCCTCTTGGCTCTCACTAAGTTCATCCAACTTTTCTAGCATATTCTTGAAAAACCTTATAAGCGTGGTTTTCAACTCTATCTCCAGTCGTTTTTTTCCTCCATTTCTTTTGTTTGTGATCCCTTCCCTTGTCTCAGCATTTTCACTATGCCGGGGAAACTTCTGTATTGAATTCAGCCTTATGATACCAGACTTGCAAAACCGAAGAAGCCTCAGTTGAGCTTGGGTGGAGTCTCAGGGCTTAAAGGACCACCTTGCCTTCCAGTCGGCCCTGCTCTCCACAGACCCTGAGTCTCACGTGACTGGGTAATCGCTGAGCCATCCTTGTGCCTGCACGCCTGCCCGCACTGCCTCTAGACTGCTGTCTTTCCAGCTCCCCTGCACACCAGGACCACATGAGTCTAGATCTCCAGGGTTTCGCCCAAAACAGGGGCTTAGTAGAGTCAGAAGTGGCACAGTTGGGAGGGTCTGGCTCCTACCCACTCTCGAAAGCCAGCGGCACAATTAGCAATCTGTCCTCCGCGCAGTGCCATGTTTGACCAGACCTCTGATCTTTTGCTGCTCCCCTAAATTTCTTTGCACCTCTCCCTTTTCACAGTCCAAACTCACCCCGTATGATTTCGGCTGGATCTGGGGTTTACTATCGTAAGATAAGGGTTTCAATGCTGTTGGGAGTCTCAGTTTCCCTCCTGCCAGAGAAAGCCAGCCAAGTACTTCAGCACCCACTCTCTCAGCACTCGCTTCTCTGTACCTCAGCTTTTTGCAGCTCCTCTGGGTTTCTGTGAACCCCTCTCTTTCCTTCTAGCTGTAGAACTTACACTCAACCAGTTTCCCTGTGGCTCTGGATGATGTCCATCCTGTCTTTTAGTTGTAGTTTTGAAATTGTTGTGCGAGGCAGCAGTGTAGGTGTTTACCAATGCTGCCATCTTGGCTTCTCCTCCCATGAGAAAAGTCTTAACTTAGATTACAAAATCAGATACTGTTCCACATTGACTTAATTCTAAACCTGTGTGGATGGTCTTAGCAAATAGCTCCCCATAGAAAGTAGGTGCTCAAGAGACACTTCACTCCATGAAGTATGAGTGGTGAAAGCTAATCCTTACTCCGTACCTCCACCCATGGCTACCCTTGGCTGCCCTTACTGCCTCATGTTTCAGAAACAAATCTGAAAAAAGAGTCCAGTTCTGGTTTACCTAGTCAACAACAAAAGCTGACCAAGAGAGGGAACATGGACAATTCCCTGGGGAATATTAAGGATTTTAGAAGCTCTATGTCAGGAACCCAGGACAATAACCAGATAAATTATTATACAACAGAGCCAATGACACAAAACTAAACACTGTAGATAAAGCAATTCTATATATAGATCACTTATTTTGGCCCAGGTACACACTTTTCTTGTGAATGGCTTAAAAACAAGTGTGAATTATAGAACATCTATAAGAATGAAGTGACTTATTTCCCAGGGTGTTTTTCATAATTAGTCATTCCTTCAGTTATATCTTTAAAATTTACATTATCTAATCAAGACCCTATAAAGCTAGATGTGAGGAGAAACTTGACAACCATCACCTTTCATAAACAACTAATTCAAGTTCACATCCCAATAATGGGACAACTGATACAGTGTGGCTCCTCATATGATGCTCTAAGAAGGATATAACATCACTTCTGTAGTAATAATACTGGTAATTCATAAATTGAACCTATTAATGAAGGAATATCAGACAAACATATATTGGGAGATGTTTTCTAAAATACTAGTAACTGATAAGTACTCTTCAAAAATGGCAGTGTCATGAAAAATAAAGACAAGACTAAAGAATGACTCCAGAAGAAGGAGACTAAGTAGACATGACAACTAAATAGAATTGATTACCTTGAGTTGGATCCAGGACAGAGAAAAAAGTAGCCTTATGAAGAGCATTATTAGGTCAATTGGTAAAAATTATATGTGCATTATGGATCAAATAGTGCTATTATGCCAAGGTTGTATTTCCTAGTTTTGATCATTATATTGTGTACAGAGATATACACATATAAAAAAAATTCTTATTCTTGGATAAAAAATGCTGACATATTTAGGAGTCATCATGATGTGCCTTCTCTTTACCCTCCAAGGTACCCCCTAAGAAATAGAAGAGAAGATAGTATGTGATAAAGCAAATGAGGTAAAAATGTAAGCAATTAGATAATAATCTTGTAAAGAGTATTCAGAAGTTCTTTGGAACATGAACTAACAACCTTTTATTACATTCAAAATTATATCAAAAGCTAAAAACAAAAGAAGAAAAAAACCCATGTGTGAAGAGGGAAGAAATGTGAAATGTTGGAAAGAAAATACATAACTGGCTTAAAAGCTATAGATAGAAGGGCTGTGATTTTGGTGCCTGTTCTTTGGTACTAACATTGAAGATGTTGATAAAAAGATCTTCTTATTTATTATTATAGTTTTTAAGATTTTTGATACTTTTTTTTTCTCAACTTAAATCTGTTTGCCCCATTCTCATGAAATGAGGACTTTTTTTCCTATTTTTTTCTTTTCTTTTTCTTTTTATGTGCAGAGGCCTATGCTTTGCACTGCAGGAAACACAGCATTAAACAAAATGTGTTTCCTACTCAATGAGCTTACAATTTGTAAGGCAGGCCTTCTGGTATTTAACATTTACATATGATGAGAATTGAAACACTAAAAGTGATCTAAAATGATATCAGAGTACCCAAGAATAAAGTCTTGCTGAATTGTGAGAGAAGAGGGATTGGTAAGAGCAGAAGAAGGTAAAAATTCATCTCCAAGGCATCTGGTCTTCCCTGACTTGGGCAGCCCTGACAAACCCCAGCACAATACTTAATACAAAGGAATATTCACATCATTTTCTCAATATTTCTTTCAGAACTAAGTGTTGTTGATGAAAATGGACATTTTAAAGTTAAAAGAACATTTCATCATTATTTCCTCTTCTATTTTTCCTTCTATGCTCTTTTTTGTTTTCTGTCCCCCATTGTCTTGACTAGGATAAATGCATGCCTAATTATTCAGTCAACAACCAATGGGCAGGAATTGGAATTTAGCTTTGACCTCTGATAAGCCTGGGCAGCGCACAAACCATATTTCAGTTTGGGCAGAATCATAAGCATATCCTGGCTCAGGTAAGAATGAAATTTACAGCCTACCCAGTTTGGCTCAGTGGATAGAGCGTCAGCCTGTGGACTAAAGGGTCCTGAGTTTGATTCTGGTCAAGGGCACATGCCCAGATTGTAGGCTTGATCCCCAGTAGGGGGTCTACAGTAGGCAGCCAATCAATCATTCATGTTTCTATATCTCTTTCTCTCTCTTTCTCTCTGAAATAAATAAAAAAGTATTTTAAAAAAGAATAACATTTGGTTAATGACTTTTTGATGGAATAGACACAAGGTGACTATTGACTCGTTTGGTGTGAAATTTTCACACCCTATAAGTGAGCCCCATCTGCTGTCTTTCTCCATACCAAAACAGAGACCCTGGACATAAACTGAAAAGTCAGAAATGACCAGAATGATTCTTAATACATATGCTTTAATGTTATAAAAATCTGATCTATACAAAAACATTGTATTCATTATATAAAGTTTAGATAAGATACTCCAAATGGATTTCTGTAATTTACTAGTATAGTTTATATATTTATCCTAATCCTCACCCTTCATCTCTTTCAAAAACTGCAGAGCAGCAAAATATTTGTGACATACCAAAAGAGTACTTGTGCATTCTGTTCTAAAAGCTAGAAGGTACATATATTTTTCAACAAGTAGGTGTGACTACAAGGAATAATTTCACTTTTATATGATTTTCCATAACCATTGAGATAGCTCTGACAAAATATTTTTGGTACTTCAAAAATATTTTTTAAAGTAGGAGTAACACCTTTATTCTGTCAAGAAGGATGAAATCGAATGTCTTCTTGCTTTGATACTACCATGACACTAATTTCAGCTTTATTATACTGTAGAAAAATTTATGTCTGGGAAGCATTATTCCCTCCCTTGGGTAAGAACATTTGGGATTATTAACAACAATGCTGTGACAGGCTATTTTTTTACCAGAATCCTATATAACATTATTGGTCTGGTGCAACTGACTGGGCAAAAAGCAGTTGGTTTAATTATATAAGTAGACACAGGGTTGGGAGTGCCAGGGTGTCCTTTAGCACGGCCTATGCCCTCTCACAATCTGGGACCTCTCAGGTAGGGTCCCTAGGCCTGGCCAGCAAACCACCTATTGGGGCTTTCCTTCCCTGGGCTGCCAGAAGCTTGCCATCTGTGCAGAGCTGCTTCCCCACCCCTATCACCAGCTCTATCCACAGTGTTACTGGCTGGTGGCCTGGGCCTCCCTCTGTGGCACGATAAATTGTGGGGTTCCATTATTGATATCTGTGCATAGGGACACCCTGCTCACTTGGTTGGGACTCCATGATTGATCGCTTCCCACTCAGCTGGGGCTCTGCAATGGATCTCCCAGCAGAGTGTGGCCTGGGCCTCCCTCTGTGGGGCTATCACAGGGCAATGGCAGGACTCCCGACCTTTGCCAATTGCATCACACCTGTCTTAGCTGGCCTAGTGCCAGTGCATATCAAAGGTCATTCAGAAAGTTCTCCAGACAGTTGTTTGGTAGTTTGATCGATTTGCATATTACACTTTTATTATTATAGATAGACTGATATAGACATAGAGAAAGAGAGAAATAAGGTTTTAGTAATTTAACTCATGGATGAGGGATTTTACATGCACATTATTATGTATCTTGTCATCATATGCTTTAAGAAATTAAAAATGACAATTACCCATCATAAAAATTTACAAAATTCCAGCTTAGCTTACGGCATTTGGAAATATTATAAGTATAAGCACCCAAGAGAAACTTCTGTGTTTATTTGTAGTAAAGTTGACCAGGAGCCTTAGCTGGTTTTGCTCAGTGGATAGAGCATCTTCTTGCAGATTAAAGGGTTCCAGGTTTGATTCCAGTCAAGAACACATACCTGGGTTGCAGGCTCGATCCCCAATAGGGAATGTGCAGGAGGTAGCCGATCAATGATTCTCTCTCATCATTGATGTTTCTATTTCTCTCCTTCTCCCTTCCTCTCTAAAATCAATAAAAATATATTTTAAGGGGGAGTAGGGGAGAAGACCAGGAAAAGTGAGGTGCTGATCATACTCTTTCAATGCATGACAAATTCAGTTGCAGCATGGTCAAACACTCAAGAGATTAAGCTGGCCTAAATATGTTCTGTTTCATGGGAGACTTTAAAGGATATTCATTATCTGAACTCTTAACTGGCTTAAAATCCCCTTTTCACTTTCTTCACAATTCCCTTTCTCTATCTGAAGCCAAATTAAAAAGGGAGATGAAGTTCTACACACGAATTCAGTTTAGAGTCCTGCATGTAATAAAATAAATCATTAAATAAAAATCTAAAAACTAGACCACCAACTTACACCATACACAAAAATAAACTCAAAATGAATAAAGGCCTTAAACATCAGACTAGAAACTATAAAAATACTAAAGGAATCCACAGGCAGCAAAATCTCAGACATATGCCAAAAGAACTTCTTCACTGATACTGCCCCTAGGGCAATGGAAAATAAAGAGAAAATAAACAAATGGAACTATGTCAAAATAAAAAGCTTTTGCACAGCAAAAGAAACCATCAATAAAACAATAAGAAACCCCACTACCTGGGAGAACGTATTTGCCAATGTTATCACCGATTAAAAGTTAATCTCTAACATTTACAGGGAATGTAATACAACTTAACAAAAGGAAGACAAACAACCCAATCAAAAAATGGACAACATATCTGAATAGAAACTTCTAGAAAGAAGACATTAGAAAGCCAAAAAAATATATGAAAACATGCTCAAAGTAACTAATTATCTAAGAGATGCAAATCAAAATGACAATGTGGTATAATCTCACACCTGGCAGAATGGCTATCTTCAACAAATCAATAAATGACAAGTGTTGGAGAGGATGGAGAGAAAAAGGAACCCTCATGCACTGCTGGTGGGAATGCAGACTGGTGCAGCCACTGTGGAGAACAGTATGGATTTCCTCAAAAAACTAAAAATGGAACTCCCATTTGATCCAGTGATCACACTTCTAGGAGTATATCCTAAGAAACTAGTAACACCAATCAAAAAGGATATATGCATGCCTATGTTCATAGTGGCACAATTCACCATGGCTAAGATTTTGGAAACAGCCTAAGTGCCCAGCAGCAGATGAGTGGATTAAAAAAACTGTTGTACATCTACACAGTGGAATTCTATGCTGCGGTAAAAAAGAAGGAATTCCTACCATTTGCAACAACATGGATGGACCTGGAGAGCATTATGCTGAGTGGCATAAGTCAGTCAGAGAAAGATAAATATCACATGATCTCACTCATCTATGGGAAATAGTGATAAACAAAAATAGATCCAGAGACAGGGAAGCATCGGTCAGACTGTCAAACATCAGAGGGAAGGTAAGGGTGGGTGGGGTAAGGAGGAGAGATCAACCAAAGGACTTGTATGCATGTGTATAAGCCTAGCTAGTGGACAAAGACAGACAAGGGGGTGATGGCCTGAGTGGGGTAGGGGTTGGAAGGTAATAGAGAGATGAAGATAAATATGTAATATCTTAATCAATAAAGAAATTAAAATGCAAAAAAAAAAAGAAAGAAATGCTAGGTATTCCTCTCAAAAAAAAAAAAGTCTCAGGGGATCACATGGGTATTACTTACATATGTAAGTTGACCTAACAAAGAACTTGTGCTTGTAGACTTATATCCTCAGCCAAGTGAAATCCATGTAGACTGTCAGCTTCCTGCTGCCTCTGGCCTGAAAGTTCATGGTTCCCATGTCTCAGTTTGGATGTCTTGCCATCCCACCCCAGCAGCAGGTCCCCTCCCTGCTCATACTAATATTTTTATAAGTTTTTTTTAATTATTCTAGACATTTGCCATTGATTTATTTTTACCATCTTTAATGTCTTATTTAAGTGTTCTCTTTATCCGCTTTTTTGTCTTACTCTTACTGCTTCACCTTTTCAAGACCTGTATAAAAACGCATATCTGTAAACACTTCATCATCTTATATTTGAGCCTTCTACATCTACTCCCCAACCAGCCTCACATTTATTTCCTTGCCCTTTGTGCTTTGCTTCAGCTCTTGTTACTTAGTATCAGTTGCTTTTCTCTGATAGTTATTTTCTTTTTTAAAAATATATTTTATTGTGTTTTTTTTTTACATATATTTTTATTGATTTGTTACAGAGAGGAAGGGAGAGGGATAGAGAGTTAGAAACATCAATGAGAGAGAGACATGGATCAGCTGCCTCCTGCACGCCCCCTACTGGGTATGTGCCCACAACCGAGGTATATGTCCTTGACTGGAATCAAACCTGGGACCTTTCAGTCCACAGGCTGACTCTCTAGCCACTGAGCCAAACCAGTTTTGGTGTTTTTGTTTTGTTTTTTATAGAGAGGAAGAGAGAGGAATAAAGAGTTAGAAATATCGATGAGAGAGAAACATCAATCAGCTGCCTCCTGCATACTCCCTACTCGGAATGTGCCTGCAATCAAGGAACATGTCCTTGACTGGAATCGAACCTGGGACCCTTCAGTCCACAGGCTGATGCTCTATCCACTGAGCCAAATTGTTTAGGGCTGATAGTTACTTTCACTCCTTTTTTCTCATGTGCCATGACCATTAACTCTGTACGTAGTTACATTGAAAGCCATGACACATTTGCATATATGTTGTGTGAAGGGTGATGAGAACAGAAAATTTTCCTACTGCATAGTGAGAACTTGATGTCCATATTTGCTCCTCCCAAAAGGCTGACTTCATTAGTTATAGTCATGTTCCACTTAATGACAAGGTTGTGTTCTGAGAAATGTGTCACTAGGCAAGTTGTCATTGTGCAAACATTTTAGAGTGTAGTTACACAAACCTAGATGGTATGGCCTGATGTCAATAATTGTATGTGCTTTCATTTTATATGATTGGCAGTGTAATAAATCTGCTTATACCAACATCACCACAAACATGGAAGTATAGCATTGTGCTAATACATTAGCAATATTACCATGTCAAAAGGCAACAGAGATTTTTTTTTTGCTCCATTATAACCTTACTAGAGGCCTGGTGCACAAAATTCATGCATGGGGGGGTCCCCTTAGTTCAGCCAGCACACTCTTCAATCTGGCACCCCTCGGGGGATGTCCGACTACTGGTTTAGACCCTATCCTGGGGTCTAAACCGGCAGTCTGACATCCCTCTCACAATCTGAGATCACTGGCTCCTAACTGCTCATCTGCCTGACTGCCTGATTGCCCCTAATTGCCCTCCACTGGCCTAGTCACCCCTCACCATCCTGGTTGCCCCTAACTGTCCCCCCACTAGCCTGGTCACCCCTCACTTCCCTGTCTGCTGGCCTGGTCACCCCCAACTGCCCCACCACCACCCCCAACTATCCACCCTGCCAGGCTGGTCGCCCCATGACACAGCCTGCTCTTTGGTCATCAGTCCAGTTGTTTCAGTTGTAACAGCCTCTAGATTTTTATATATTAGGATGAGAGTACTCATCCTAATACGTGGTCCATTGTTGACCAAAACATTGCAATGCAATAGATGACTATATTCTTAGTCACAAACCACAAATGTTATTAGACACATACCACAGAAAAATTTTGTTATTTGATTTTTTTAAAAAACCACAAATTTTATATTATTTTACAGAGTAGTGAAAATACAATAAGCCTTACACTGAAGACCATTAAAAACTTATTTCTCTAATGAGGCAAATCGGTAGTATCTAGTCCTACTAAGTAATTCTTTGGGTTCTAAATTTAATAGTATTATTAGGGACAAGAAAGTGGAAAAGAACTGTTTTCTCCTCCTAAAGCTGAGAGCAGCAAGATTGCATTTTGTTAGTAGAACTTGTAAATCACTGCCAAAGGGAGAAACTTTTGGAAGTTTGTCATAATAAATCAATGTACTTGTCATGGGATAAAGAATGACAGAAGATACATGAAAACCTGATGCTGATCTCTTGGTTACAAATATCTTGCAGATGTTAAAATGTGTTTCCCTATAAATAAATAAAAGACAAAAATACCAGGCTGCCTGGCAAAAAGGGGCCAAACACCTGCCTGAAAACAATGAGAATCAAAATAAGCAGCAATAGCCTAGATATTCCTGAAACTTCCTTCCTAATAGCTAACAATAGCTTCTTATATATTTTTTTTCACATGAACTACAAATTCCTAGACTGAATGCATATAAAGTGTGTGCCTGTAATTTCTTTCTCAGTACATGTGATATGTATACATTTCTGCAACTTTTGTGACATTGTGATTTATAAGGGGCTTGGTTCTAAAATGCCAGTTGTAGAGTGCTCTTTCGGAGCAGCCTTGCAGGGTCTGGCACCAGGCTCCAAATGACTAGCAGCTTCCTGCTTCTGCTTCCAGTTCATGGTAGAAAATCAGAATTTTTCTAATGTGAAAGTGGTACTGACTGAAGTACACCCTCTCTTTTTCCTATCAGTTTGAGATAGAGTTCAACTCTTAAGTTGCATTGCTTCTCAAACCAAGTAAACTACAAGGAGACATCTAGCTTTAAAATAGGAATTACAGGTGACCCACTAGAAAAAACAAGTCAATTTTTCAGGTCCAAAGGCAAATAATAAATTACCTTCTACAATAATCAGATCTCACTGAGACCAAAGTTTCATATTTACAGGCAAATCTCATGAATAGGTTTGTCCAGTGTTCAGCAAACTCATTAGTCAACAGAACCAAATATCAACAGTACAATGATTGAAATTTCTTTTGAGAGTTGAAAACCCATTTCTGCACATGGGCCATGATGTTTCAATCACATTGTACATGCGCACCCGCATGTGGTATTTTGTGGAAGATCCAAACTCAAGGGGCCAAAGAGCCGCATGTGGCTGGTGAGGCGCAGTTTGCCAACCACTGGATTAGTCAAAGGATTTGCAGACTCTGGGAGCACATGCAGTAGAGAAAATGGATTATGAAAATCCAAAAGGATTAATCAAACATTCTGAACTTTATATTTGACCATGTACGTGGTAAAGACATCATTGTGACATGGTTCAAGATACACTATAGTCAGGCTATATGAATTTTGACTCAAAGACCAAAACAAAGAATCCTCTTATTAAAAGCCCTTTTAAATAAATTTAGGAAAAAAGTAAACTTCTGAGGGAAGGAGATAATGGTTGGGCATTACTGTTAAAAGAAATAGTACCCCCATACCATATAATGGGAAGTGGGATTTTGTATTCACATGTATACATTTGATCTGTGCTTTGTAGGGAGTTTAATTTCCAGTAGCAATTGGCAAGGGGACTTTTGGTGTTTGGGTTTATGTTTATCTTTGAAAGATTTGCTTTGGTTAAATGTGAGTTAACTGCATTTAGACCTAGCTAAATGGTGTAATCAAAATAGTTAGATTGTTAAGGTCAAACATTTTTAGAGTCTATTGCTTTAGCAGTTTAATTTTATTTGAAAGTAACAAAAACAATGAAGCCCACTTAAAAGAACACCTGCTCAAAGAAAAGCTCTGAGGAAATGATCATATCTGAAATCAAATAAATGTTACAAACCTTACAATACAATGAAACATTACTTTTAGAATACCTTTAATAAAATAATAAATATTTATACAATCTATATATATATAAAAGGCTAAGTGAACATCTGTCCATCTGACTGTTCAACCAACCAGCCAGTACATATGATGCTCACTAGCAATTTAAAAATAAATGTTGACTTTCACATGTGCAATACATATTAAAATATTTTGTATTTCAATTTTATAATTCCATATTGTATATACTATTTTGACATATAATTTTTCACAGTAATGTAATTACCACATGAGTCCTTCTTCTAATTAATTTCCTTTCAATATGCACAAATCCATGCAACAGGCCACTAGTACAATAATGAAACAGAATTTAGAAAACCATGTGGTCATTTTTACTTCCTCTCAATTAATCACAATAATTCTTAGTAAAGAAATTATCAGGCAAAAATATAAATAGATAAAACCATTAAAATGAAGATATTAATAAATTTATTCATATTCTCACATGGTGCATAGTGCACAATAAAAGTACAAATACAAATTGTCATCATATCTCAAAACAGCAACTGAAAATTTTCTAGAGATTTGCCTTCCTATATAATAAAAGCCTAATATGCAAATCTACCAAATGGCAGAACAACTGGTGAAATGACCAGTTGCTATGACATGCAGTGACTACCAGGGGGCAGATGCTTAATGCAGGAGCTGCCCCCAGCACACAGGCCCCAGGACAGCCAAGGTGAGTGCCAGTGGGGAGCCCTCAATCACCCCACTGGTTGTCCCTCAGATCAGCCCTGATTGCCATCCAGGCCTAGGAACCCTACCTGTGCATGAATTTTGTGTACCAGGCCTCAAGTATTGAAATAATTTTCATTTACAACATTTCCAAAGTTAAATTAAAGGTTAGGCTACCTATATTTTATATATTATTCTTAGAAAACTTTGTATATGTCATTTATTTTTATAAATTCAAAACTTCAGAAAAGATATGACTTATCTGGGATATTATTTAGACAGTTACTCAAATCTCACTTTCTAATAGCTATTTAAAACATTTTCACTTTAAAATTACCTTATTTTACATTATTTTTGCAGAAGATGTCACTATGATTTCTTTTAAGACACTGGAAGATAAAATTTTACCTATTTAAATATAATGATGAGACCATATAGTTCAAACTTTTTTTTTTCAAAATAGAATGAAAAATTTTGAACAGAGTCCATTTAAGAAAATTGGTATTTAATTTTATTACAAAATTTTTTTCTGACATAGAACATGTAAGTAAAAATCACTGTTTTGTGGCCTTGACTTTATTAGTAAAAGCTTCCTGAGTTGGCATCTACATCACATGAAAGAAACTATAGAAGCATTCTCACCAACATTTTCATGAATCTTATCAGTTGTGATTTCTACAGTGATGTTATTGAAAAAATATGCTCTCAGAACATATTTACAGTCTTAAAGAGCTCCCAGAATTCTTGAGGTGGCTTAAATAGTTCATATTTCATCTATTCATCTATATGAATAAAAGGTTAATATGTTAATTAAACAAAGCCATAATGGCAGGGTTAAGGCAGAGGTGGTTAGGGACAATCAGGCAGGCAGGCAGGTGAGTGGTTAGGAGCCAGTGGTCCCGGATTGTGAGAGGGATCCTGGATTGGAGAGGGTGCAGACTAGGCTTAGGGGATCCCCCCACCCCCCACGCATGAATTCTGTGCACCAGGCCTTTAGTTAGAATATAAAGAACAAAACAGTTTATTCCTGCAAGCAGTACAATAGAAACATATGACAACTTTCTTTTTTTTATTGATTTTTTACAGAGAGGAAGGGAGAGAGATAGAAAGTCAGAAACATCGATGAGAGAGACATCGATCACCCGCCTCCTACATGCCCCACAGTGGGGATGTGCCCACAAGCAAGGTACATGCCCCCAACTGGAACTGAACCTGGAACCTTTCAGTCCGCAAGCTGACACTCTATCCATTGAGCCAAACCGGTCTCGGCAGACAACTTTCTTTTAATTTATTTGATTTTATTAACAAAGAGTTTAAATGATCTTATGTACTCTAATTCTCCTAGAAAAGTTGTGATTGATAAGAATTAGGCTTTATAAATACTAAAATTAAACTGGGAGTCTGGTATACAGACTCCCACTTTAATTTTAGTATTTAAAGGATCCTCATGACCCAGAACTGCAGTCTAGGGGACTTTCAGTAACCTAGTGGCCAAACACATTTTAACAGGAGCACACAAAACAGGAGAGCCACATCTTCTTACAGGACCTGAAGAAAAGACTGTCTCCTGCAGAGTGGAAGAAAATGTCAGGGAGATACATTATAATTAGCAAACAATAATGATTGTTTTGTTTTGTTTTGTTTTGTTTTGTTTTGTTTTGTTTTGTTTTGTTTTTTGGCTCCCAGTCCCCACTTTCGGTTCAATGATGCATCCTCTTCCTAGTTACTAATGACTAACTCTGGCTAAGGTGCTAACTAGGGGTCAACTACTCAGCATCAAACCCTTTTAATAGTGATTTTTGTGGTCCAAATTGTCATCACATCTCAAGATAATTAATAATAACAATAACAGTGTGGGCCAAGGCCTTCTCAAATGCTCTTGCTTAAACTTCATAATAACCTTACAAAATAGGAATTATTCTCAAATGTTCCAAATTAAGGTTTTGACAGGTAAAGAATATGTCCAAAGTCATACAGCTCATAAGTGGAAAATATGGGATTCAAATGAGGTAGGTTTGATGTCAAATCCACTGCTAATTCCACTTCACCTTGCTGATTAGTAATGACCAATCAGAATACATAACAGAGGTTGGGGGAGATATGTTTTTTATAAGGGATCCCCTTAATATCTCTAATTCCATTACATAAATGACAGCCTATTCATAGGGCTGACCCTAATCCAAATTTTTATAAGTGTTGTTCAGCCTGTTTCATATTGCTTTACCAATCTAAATACAGTGGTACCTCAAGATACAAGTGCCCTAATATACGAGATTTTTAAGATACGAGCCATCGAGCGAGCGATTTTTGCTTTGAAATATGAGCAACATTTGAGATAGGAGTAATCGCGCAGATCGGCCGGCTGCACATGACCCACCAGTTTACCGCGACTTGAGCATCTCATAGTTCCCCACGCCTCAAGGTTACGGAATGAATTAAACTCGTATCTTGAAGTACCACTGTGTAGTCTATTAAACCATTTGAAACCTAAATGTTATCTTTGGATAAAAACAACTTTATAAATTACCACTAGATTCAGGTAGAAGTTTATGTTTCTCAAGTGGCCCAAACGGGGTTTATTCCATGTATGGGATCAATTTGTCAATACATGGACTGGCTAAGATCAAGGAAGCCACTTATAGCTTTTGCCTGCACAGTATGGCATATGAGAGACTTCCCATGGAAGATGAGCTTTGTCTCATTTTCCAGGTTCTTGTGTGTAGTGCATTGTATGAGCTGCGGTTCCCTTGATAGTTTATTCTGTCTCTCTGTCCCACCACAACCTTCATCTTCTGTATAGCACTTCCTGGATTTGTAATACTCCTCCTGCACATTAATTAACTTATTCAATTAATATTTATTTTCATCGAACTATTCAGCACCAAGGACACAGACAGTGATGAATATCTGGTTCTTCCCTTCAGGGTTCTTACCTCTTATTTCTAATCCTTTTGGATGGACCAGAGCTGGCATAGAGAGCACATTATCCATAAACAGAATGATAGTACCCACCAGTCATAGGCACAAATGTGGTTTTAGATATTGTGTATGTTGAGAAAGGGTTAGTGGTCATGTCCAAAGCTGCAGAGTGCTTTAGAAAGTAGTATGCTTCCTCTTGAAGGAAGGGCTGATGTCTCTAAAGTGTGGTTTCTTCTAAACATCTGGATTTAGATGATTAAAGAATATTTTTATATTTTTTAAAAAATCTTTGTTGTTGAGACTAGAAGCCTGGTGCATGAGATTTGTGTACAGGGGTGGGGGTAAGGGGTTCTTCACCTTGGGACCCCTCAGGGGATGTCTGCCTGCCAGCTTGGGCCCATTCTCCCCAGGGATTGAGCCTTCTCACAGTCTAGGACCCCTCACTCCTTACTGCCCACCTGCAGCAGAGGCAGGAGAGGCTCCTGCCACCACCACTGGGCTCGCCAGCAGTGAGCCTGGCTTCTGGCTGAACAGTGCTGTCCCTGGTGATCAGTGCAAGTCGTAGGGACCAGTCTTTCACTGTTCAGTCTATTTACACATTATACCCTTATTATATAGGATTATTACAGATATTCACCCTTTCTCCCCATATCCCTTTCAACCCCCTATTCTTATGCCTTCACCAACCTATTGTCTGTGTCCATAGGTAATGCATACATGCATGTAAGATCTTTGGTTAATCTCTCCCCTCTTCTTCCCCCTTCTTTCTGAGATTCATGTTTCCATGCCTCTGGTTCTGTTTTATTCATCAGTTTATTTTGTTCATTAGATTCCTGTTTCATTTATTTTGATTTTTTAGATTAAATTGTTGATAGTATGCATTGAACTTTCCTAATCTTGATAAATTGCCCTTTGGTCCTGAATAGGGTTTGATAACACAGTTTTATGAAATATGTATCAAACCACAAGAGTTTCTGATCCAGAATGTCTTTGGCTCACATGGTGAATGATTTTTTCTGGAAAAGGAAGAAAGGTGAACAGGCTTGTTTCTTCACTGCTTTTGAACAAGATAGATGATTATCTTGGGTCCAGTGATTTGCAAGTATGGGATGCTTTCCTTTGTAAGAGGAGTTTCTTCTTTCAATGAATAAATAAAATGTTATCTATAGTCCCATCTTTAATTATAAATAAAATGTTATCTAAATAAACAAAATAAATAAAATGTTATCTATAGTCCCATCTTTAATTTGAAATTCCTTGTGAATTTCAAATTTAAAAAGGGACTATAGATAAAATTGGCTCTTATACTGTATGAACTTCTTGGCTTCTTCAATATTAAAATTAATTCTGGAGTAAGATCTGTAGGATGACAATTTGCATTAATTATCACATCTGAAATTCCTGTCTTAACCACTAATCTAATTATTCCTTTTTTGTATTTTACTCAAAACAAAAGGAAATAATAATAAACTTATAAGGGTTTCATAGGAGGCATTTAAACCAGATAAATAATTTTGAAATAGTGTGTTTTATAGTAGATTCCTTTCTTATAATATATTAGAAATCAATACATAAAACAGACAATAGAATTGTTCTTATTGAATAGAGAACAGAGCTTTCTCTCATTTTGTTCCTTTTTTTTTCCTGTCCACACATCTCCCCCATCAGGTAGGACATCTAAAGGGGCATGTATGGTCATCTAGAAGTAGGCTTTAAAAATAAAACTAAATTATCCACTTTTACAATTGCATCCAGCTCTAAAATTAACATTGTGCTTTCTAGGTCAGCTACAGCCTTACTGCAATTCAAGTCTTTCAAATGTTGCTATTTCAACATATCTAGAATCTGAATTGCTGTGCTGATTATCATTACCATTCTTTTCACAATATTAATTGTTCTTTTAATATATCATGTAAGGTTTCCTGTTCCCTCACCTGCCCAGATAAGATTGTATCTTCACAGAACCAACATAGAATTAGATGCAATACACATTTTCAGTGTATAAATACATAGACTCAATAGTTGAAATGCTTCTAAGTCCAGTTAGAGCTGGAACCCTGTTTTCCTTTATTACCTTTGTAATCCCAATGGCCCATATTAGATGCTTAATAAATGTTCATTGAATGAGTAAAATTAATTAATTTAGATTAATTTACTAAAAATCATAATTTTATCTAGGTATTTTTTTCTAATTTGTCACTTCTGCTTCAATATTTTCATCTGCAAAGCAGTATCTAGTTCATGGAGACAATAGATAAAATAAATGTAAGGCCTAATAGCAACTGGAACAAAGTAGGTGCTTAGTTAATATTTGTCAATAAATGAAGAAGCATGTTGCCTTTATGCAGTTGGTGAGTGTTTGAATTTACTGAATTAGTCAATTTGTTTTTATTATCTTAATGAGGTATTGTTATTTTCTGTGTGTTTTTTTACGTAAAAAAACAGAAATAGTAATAAATTTTCCTTTTACATAATTTCTTTTTTTAATATTTCATTATTATTATTTTTACTTTCTTTTTTACATATTTTTTCTTTATTGATTAAGGTATTACATATGTGTCCTTATCCCCCCATTGCCTCCCCACTCCCACTCATGCCCTCAGCCCCCTGTTGTCTATATCCATTGCTTAGACTTATATGCATGCTTACAAGTCCTTTGGTTGATCTCTCCCCCTTACCACTACCCTCCCTTAACTTCCCTCTGAGATTTGAGAGTCTGATCGATGCTTCTCTGCCTCTGGATCTGTTTATATTTATCAGTGTATGTTGTTCATTATATTCCACAAATGAGTGAGATCATACTTTATTTTTCTCTGACTGGCTTATATCATTCAGCATAATGCTCTCCAGTTCCATCCATGGTGCTGCAAATGGTAAGAATTCATCCTTATTTCCCACAGCATAGAATTCCATTGTATAGATGTACCAAAGTTTTTTAATCCACTCAACTGTTGATGGACATTTAGGCTATATCCAAATCTTAGCTATTTGTGAATTGTGCCGTTATGAACATATCCTGTATGATTGGTGTTTTTAGTTTCTTGTGATATATTCCTAGAAGTGGAATCACTGGGTCAAATGGGAGTTCCATTTTTAGTTTTTTGAAAAAACTCCATACTGTTCTCCACAGTGGCTGCATCAATCTGCATTCCCACCAGTAGTGGAAGAAGATTCCTTTTTCTCTGCATCCTCACCAACACTTGTCATTTGTTCATTTGTTGATGATAACCATTCTGCCAGGTGTGAGATAGTACTGCATTGTCATTTTGATTTGTATCTCTCAGATGATTACTTTGAGCATATTTTCATATGTCTCTTGGCTTCCTTCTGTCTTCTTTCAAAATATATCTATTTAGGTCTGTTGCCTATTTTTTGATTGAGTTGTTTATCTTCCTTTTGTGAAGTTGTATGAGTTCCCTGTAAATGCTGGAGATTAAACTCTTATCAGTGATAACATTAGCAAATATGTTCTCCCATGCAGTTGGCTTTTTGTTGATGGTTTCTTTTGCTATGCAGAAGCTTTTTATTTTTATGTAGTCACATTTCTGTGTGTGTTTTTTCTCTCTCTAGTTTCCATTGCCCTAAGAATGGTATTTGTGAATAAATTGCTTCAGCATATGTCTGAGATTCTGCTGCCTGTGGATTCCTGCAGTATTTTTATGGTTTCCCATCTTATGTTTAAGTCCTTTATCCTTTTGAGTTTATTTTTGTGTATGGTGTAAGTTGGTGGTATAGTTTTATTTTTTTGCATGTATCTGTCCAATTTTCCCAACACCATTTATTGAAGAGACTGTCTTGACTCCATTGTATGTTCTTGCCACCTTGTCAAATATTAATTGAGCATAGTAGTTTGGGTTGGTTTCTGGGTTCTCTGTTCTATTCCATTGATTTATATGTCTGTTCTTGTGCCAGTACCAGGATGTTTTGAGAACAGTGGTTTTGAAATACAGCTTGATATCTGATATTGAGTTCCCACCTACTTTTTCTTCTTTCTCAGGATTGTTGCAGCTATTTGGGGCCCTTTATTATTCCAGGTGAATTTTCTGAGAGTTTGTTCTAGGTCTGTGAAATATGCCATTGGTATTTTAATGGGGAGTGCATTGAATATATAGATTGCTTTGGGTAGTGTGGATATTTTAATGACTTTGATTCTCCCAATCAATGAATACACTATGTTCTTCCATCTGTTTATGTCTTTTCTTCTATTCTTTTCTGGCCTGATGTGTTTGTATTGAGAAATCATTTGATAATCTAATGGGAGAGATTGCTTGTATATAACTTTCTGTTTGTCTCTTGCAGCCTTTTAGAGTCTCTCTTTGACCTGAACATTTGCCATCATAATTATGATGTGTCCTGGTGTGGGTCGTTTTGGCTTCATCTTGTTTGGAACACTCTGTACTTATGTGACTTTTTTCTTTCCCACATCAGGGAAGTTTTCTGATATTATTTCTTCAAATAGGTTTTGTAACCCTTGTTCCTCTTCCTGTTGTTCTGGCACCCCTATTATTTGTATATTTCTTTGTTTCATGTTGTCCCATAGCTCCCTTAGGCTCTACTCCTGTCTTGTAATTTTTTTTTCTCCAATTACAGTTCAATTTGGGTGTGTTTTGATTTCCTGCCTTCTAATTTGCTAATCCACTTCTCCTAGTCTATTGTTGAAACTTTCCATTGTGTTTTTTATTGCAGCTATATCACCCTTCATTTCTTCTTGATTCTTACATAAGTTGTTGATTTTTTTTCATCCATCCAATTTATAAACTATCTAATCCTTTTTCTGAATTATTTTTCTGATATATTTCATGCCTCTGTTTCACTTAGCTCCTTTTCTGGCAATTCCTCCTGTTTCCTTTCAGGATTTCTTTGTCAACCTTTTTTTTTTTCCCCTATTGCCATCCCCACCCCCCAGTACATGCCCTCACCTGCCCGCCCAGCCTCCCCATTGCCCTGTATCCACTGGCTATGCCTACACACATGAATACAAGTCCTTCGGTTGATCTCCTTCAGGCCCCTCCCCCCAACCTCCCCTGCCTTCCTACTATAGCACGACAGTCTGTTCATTGCTTCTTTGCCTCTGCATCTGCTTCCCCCCAACCCCCGGATTCTTGTCATTAAAAACATCTTGCCCCTGTAGGTTATAAATAAACCCAGAAGAGCAAAATAAAAATGTTTGAGTCCCAATTTCAATGTCTGAGAGCTTTGAGTCCCAGTTTCAATGTCAAACAGTTCCTTATGTGTACATGTCATCAATGGTATCTGGATAGTGGATAAATGGTGGCAATGCCAGTCCGACCCTCTCTGGTTTGGTCCTAAGCATCCTGTAGTGATGCACTACTGCTGACTGCTCACATGGCAAGGCATTGTCCACATCATCCATCTCTGGACTGTTTCTCCTCTTGTCTTCGTGGTTGGAGCAGACCTGTCAGTTCCTCTCTGTTGCAGGAGTCCACTTGGTCTAGGAGTTGTTTTCTGAAAGTATATAATCATATTCTCAACCAAGAGTTAATAAAGGAATCTTTTCTATAAAATTGACTTGAGGTCCTTTTCCTTTGGCTTATTTTGACACCATGTGTGTTTTTCATGGGTGTCTTGCTGTTAGTATTACAAATGGAAATTAATTTTCTAAAGTGAAAATTTTCTAGATGTAATTTACTTACCAGATATTTTTCCTTACATGATATTATCCTACTCTCCCCCCCATTTTTTGATTAATGAATAATTTGGTAAAATTTTTAAAACAATCTTGATAACTTTAGATTTTAATTTTTGCACACAAATATGCCTGTTTAATGTTCATTGCATATTAAGCAATTTTACCATGAGATGAGTTATCAATAGAAATTTTAATTAATACTTTAGAAACATTTTTTTGTCCAATACACTTAAATTTTCTCAGGTGTTCACTTATTTCAGTTAGCCAATTTAAATTCATCTGAAAGCTTGATAACTCCTTTACGTCAAATTTAATAATCTACCAACAATCTTAGATTACCTTGTATATATTAGTGGAAAGGTTTATTTGCATTGTCAACCTATTTTTATTCTCATCAACAGATCTAGATGTCAAGTTGAGCAGGGGCTGCTCCCTGGGTGGCAGTGGCTCCTCAGGCTATGGTTCCTCCTTGGGCAGTTGCATCAGTGGTTGCTCATCAGTTGGCAGTGGCTCCTCTGGTGGGTGCTGGTCACAGTAGTGATGGCTGCTCTGGCTATTAGGGGGAGGCTGCTCACACAGCTGATGCTCCTCAGATGGGGGTACACTGCTTACATGGCTGCTGCTCCTTGGACAGAGGCAGGCCATGTGAGGCTGGTATTCTTTGGCCTGGATTGGGACTGCTGCTCCTCGAACAAGAGCAGGCTGCTCACGTGTCTGCTACTCGCATGGTCACAGTGTCCTGGGCTAAAGCAGTGGGCTGGTCATAGGGGAGCGCACTTCAGAATTCATAAGTGCCTGCACTCAGTGTGGCTGGAGTCTCGGTGACCATGGGATTACAGCTGAGGTGGGGTGGCTGTAGAGTCCCAGGTGCTGAGGATACCCTGGGTGGAGGTGAGGCTGGGTTCCTAGTTATAGCAGAGCTCCTCTTGAAAAAGGCGAGGCCTGTGAGGAAGAGCCAGCCTCCCATTACTGTTTGTAATGGTAGCAGAGGCTTTCTAGTTAGGCAAGCCCAGTTAGCTTGTCCCCGAAGATCATACAGTATCTAACTCTAACACACACACACACACACACACACACACACACACACACACCACAACCATATACTCCTCCTTTGCTTCCTCACTCACTCATGCCCTCTCTCTCACTGCCACCTTCTTCCTGTCTCTGCAGTTGTTTCTGGGGCATTATTGATCCATTCAAGGATGGAGTTTCCTCTCTAGATGTCTGATTATGTGGCTCTCTCTCTAGTACATTGAGTGGACAGAATAAAATTCACCTCAAGAAGACATGACACAAAGAGAGCAAAACACAAATGTAATCACAACACTGATACCCCTAATATAAATTACCACCAGAGAAAAGAGAATTAGAGGAGAGAGAAAAGAGCACAAATGATATTGAAGAGAGAAAAAATTGATATGAGATAGAAGAAAAAGTAAGAAAAAGTAAGAAAAATTAAAAATATATATGGACAGAAAACACCAGAGAACAAACAGGTAAACCAAAACAAATATCAAATACCCAGTAATGAAGGTGGAGGCAGAATCTTATATACAAAAAATAAGGTTAATAATTTGATGAATATGGGGAGGATCTTAGTTCAGTATAGAGGAAGTAGGAAGGAAATGAATGGATATGAAGAGAATGAGAAGGAAATAATAATAATAATAATAATAATAATAATAATAATAAATTTACAAAAAAATATTTAAAAATAGTATAAAAGATAAAGTAAAAGAAATTAGAATGATGGAAAAATAAGGCAAAAAGAAATAGAAAATACAGGAACAAAGGAAAATAGAGAAAAAAGATAAAATAAAAATAAAAAAGTGAAGGGTCATTCCTTTGGCTGACTTAAGATAGTAGTCTTCTGTACCGTATGTACTTTTTCTCAGGTTTCTGTTGCTTTGACTAAAGGCCTCTCTTTAGGCCAGTCCCTGTGGACTCTCAGAGACTGTTCAGATTTTTTAAAATCATTTGTACCATTCAGGGTGTATTCTGGGTGTGACTGTATTGGTTGCCTGGAGACTGGAGGGAAGGGTCATCTCTTCAGGAGAAAAATAGATGCCCAGGTCCTGGGCATCAGGTATGACTCAGCGCCAGATTCGCTGCCACTTCTCCTGGACCATCTCCTCTGCCCAACCTCTCCCCAGACTCTACAAGTCCACACCTTCTCCTGCACCCAAGCCATGGGTGAGTGTCCATATCCAAAGGGTCATGTGAACTAGGTTCAGTGAAGAAAAGCAAAGGCCACAGAGAGGGGAAAAAGCTGTGCCTCTGTGAGTCCCTCACCTGCCGGCACTGCACAGTCTGGGCAGCCCTCTGGGCTCAGTCTTTCATGACTGTGGATCCAGAACTAGAATCCTCTACTAACAGCATTCCTGCGGACCTCCTTTCCACAGTCAGATGCTGTGCCTGTCCCAGGGGACAGGGCTCAATGCCATGTGGTTTCCTTCTGACCCTCTGGGCTCAGAGGTCTGGCAATTCTCTCCAGCGCAGATCCTTAATTTCACCTTTCTTCAGGGCTCCTCTGCTATTTCCAACTACAAATTGTCTCACAAGCTAAGTCTCCTTTGCCATTTTGGGGTGAATGTTATTGATTTCAGATGCTCATTCTATCTGCTCCGGGACAAGGCTCGGGACACGTCTGTCTATTCTGCCACCATTTTGTCCTCCCCCACTTTTACATAATTCTAAGTGCTACAGGTTTTCTGTTGGGATGGCTTTTGTTAACTTTTGCAAAGACTATAAAGTATTCTACAATGGAAATAGCTTCTTTGATTTAATTTACCAATAATTCAGAAGCAGCTGCAGACAATCTTTTTCTTATGTTCATATATATATGAAAAAAGAAGCACAGAAGCTCTTATCCCCAAAGGATAATATTTTGGAAAGTTTCAATGTAATGAAACTTGGGATTACAATAGAAATTTCTTATAAACCTAACTACAGTTTACACTGAGGTGAATAGTATAATGCATATTCTGATACCCAACATAATTTATTCTGAAACTGTACAAGACAGAAAAAAGAATACAAACAAAAAGAACAGTAGTGTCTTTTAAAGTGAAGAGTTGGTAAAGCACTATTGAAAAAGCATATTTGTGAGCAAAAAATAAAAGTGGGACCTATCTGTATCTACTTCTTCCTTCTATTTCTTTATAATGTATTCATTTAAAAGGAATTCACTATTTTTTTTCAGGTAGTTTACTTGTCAGATGAGACAATTACAGTTATTTTGCAGACTCATTTTTCTGTTATGTAATCACATAGACTTTTATCTAATGCAACAGAAAATTGCCTGGGTGGAATAACTTTCAGGTGCTGCTTTGACTCTAGAGGTTTTGTGCTTGCTTTTTGTTCTCAAAGCTTTATTTTTTATCAAAACTCTCCCAGAAGTCCTAATCCCAGCACCAGTCAGAAGAAGTACTATAAGTAGCTGTTAAGGTAAGAATAGACATTAAAGTCAGAGGAAGTTAGTGTTGAATTCCAGTTCCAACACCTACTATCATTTATTTGTGGGTGTATCGACTTCTTGATGAGACAAAGCTGAATTTACTGCTTTCTGTGGGGAGGGAGAACATGGCCTCCAGAGATCTCTAGTAGGCTCTTGGAGAAAAAGGGCAAGACTGGATCTTATGGAAAATTTGAAGGCTGGTTTATTGGTAAGTTTTTCAAATCAGAACCTTGATTAGAATTAAGAATTATAATAAGACAATCCAGTGTTTGTGACAAGAGTGAGGTGAGGGTTTTAGGACTAAGGGCAATTTTAGGACACAAACTGTTTCCATCAAAGAAGTGATGGATCTTGTTGGTAAATTCCTGTAATGAACAATCCATTCATTTGACTGACAAGAGACTCCTAGAAAAGGAAAGCAGTGCTAATGTTGCAATGTTATAAGCTTCTTGTTTCTATAATGATTCGTGCCACAGAAGCAAATACATGGCAGATGCTCTAGGAGCAGATGGGCTCTCCTATCTGCCCTCCTCAAGCCCTCTTTATTCATAGACAGACGCTAGAGCAGCTTAGGAGATTCTGTGTTTGCAGAGACACAGTGTCAATGTGCCTGCTTGGCATTTAAATAATTGAGTCAAATTCAATCTAAACCCAATAAACCCAGATGTCTTTAATTGGGGAGACATGAGCCACACTGACCAATAAGACTTGCTTTTCTTCTTTAAATCTACTAAATGTGTTGGAAAATTGGGGCAGAAGGAAAGAGGGGGACATTAAAGAGAACATTGCATACATAGGAGGCTTGAGCTTTCCTGTTCAGAAGCAGACCTTACTGTGGATCTTAGAAATTTAGCAAGAGTCAAATTGACTGCCCAATAGACTTATTTGTAGAAAACTTGCTGTCAATTGTCTATTCTTGCTGAAAGTCACATTCTTGACTGGGCTATGGTGTGAGCAGGAGGGAATTGTTCTCATTAGAATCTCAAATGTCATAGGAGGAGAAAAGAATCATTGTGTCCAGCACACCTTGGCACTATTAGTCTCTGCTCATTGCTGCCTATTGATTTCTTATGCTTTCCCTTTCTCTTTTAGAGCCTCCTTGGTATTATTTCAGCCTTGAATAGCCTATCTTCCAATGTTTCCCCAAACAATGTATCTTTTGTATCAACTTCCAAATTTTTACATTTGACTATGCTTTTTGAACAAATATGAAGAAAGCTGTTTGAATTTTTTTTAGTTCTCTTAATTATTTTAAAATAGCAATTAAGACACTAACCAGAACTCTTTTGTGCTCTACTGGAAACAAAGTCATCATACTCAGCCTTCCCTATAATTGGATTATGAAAGCCTGGTGTCATTTTGGTTTCCATGCAGTACAGCCCCTCAAGAGCAATTTCATCATTCCTAAGGCCTGTTAGCCAGTCCTAGTGCTGATTCTCTAAGGATCCTGAGATTGAATCTTACAAGACCATAATTTCATTTTCCTTATCTGTATTATATCATTTCCTGCCACATAACTGCTCTTAACACTGTTTGTACTGTCTTTATTATATCTGTGAATGAAGTTAATAAAACTTGCACCATTTAAAATACTTGGAAGATTTTTAAAATCATTTTTGTAAAATGATTTTAGCATATCTAGTGGAATTGGCTTGACTCTTCCACCTGACCATAATTGTATCATTTTAAAGTATAACATTAATTCTTCATATTTTTCTTATTAATTAGTCTTGTGATCAATTTTGTTACTTGCTCTAAATATGCCTTGTAAATCTATGACTATCAGCAACCATGTCTTTAAATTTTCTGTACTAACCCTTTGCAAACTCAGAGTTGAAAAAAGTAGTCCAGATTTCTGTAGCCAATTTTCATTATAATGCAAAATAATAATTATTTTAATTATACCATTCCACTAATTGAAACACCAATCAGTAGCTCTGGAACTAGTCCAACCTTCTTTACTGCATGTTACATTCACAGTATCTTATTACAGAGATAAACAGAATCGGGGTTATCATTTTAATTCAATCTAAAAGGCAGGAGAATTATCTACAAATTATTGTCACAGAATTGAGGAAAATGTGGTCAGTTTCCAGGAAACCAAGACACATATTTGTTCCTGAACCCCTCAGAACAGAACAGGATCAGTGCCCCTAACTACCCACAAGCTGCCTGCTATTTGACACTGTATTAGCACTCAGGGGCAGATGAAGTGGCTGGTTGGACTATGCAAATTATTTAATAAACTCTGATATAGTCACAAGTGTTTTAGGAATTCAATTTAGGCAATATGTTATGATCTGATTTGTGAGAGAGAAGCTATACTCAGTCTTCAAACTAATTGTTTTGTATAGGCCAGGCAATGCCTTCCAAGTCAAGACACATCACTCTTATCTCTATTTGGAAGCTAATCAAAAATTCTATCCCTTCCAGCCAATACCCTCAACTTACAACAGCTTTCACATATCACAAATTAAAGCTTTTTATTTCTGAAATAAATATTTTCAACAAAACTTTTATCCATTCACAAGTAATCAGCTTTAGCCAAAAAGTTAACAATCAGCATTTACATTTATGAACACACTTTAACACACTCTTACTAGTAACTCCCACTCATATTAAAATACAGCCAAAAACGTGGGTGTTTTGGCATCAGATAGATAAAATACTCATCTTTAAGTTGAATATTTTATTTGGATCTTTGACAGCATCTGTTTATTTATTTATGTATTCCTATCCTACTTCCCCACAGGGTTCAAGATGACATTTTAAAGATAACCTTAGATTATAATTTGCTCTAAAAAAAAACTCTAGCACAAGTCTTATAAAAACAGTATCTGAAGAGATGGAGTTTTAAGCTTATGTAAATATAACACCATTAATTTAAGCAGTAAACTAAAATAATAAACAATATATTAGGCATAAGATAGAATTCATAATTGCATCTTAAAGTTTATGCCTGAAAATAACTATTTTAACCAGATGAGAACATTCTTTATTATAATACAATTAATTTGTAAACCCATTTTTATTATCCTACATGTTTAATACCAATACAATTTCAAAAGCAAGCTTCCTAAAACTGAGGTTATTACCACACCACTCTGGTCAATTTTGATCAGAACAAAAATTCAGTTGGTCTTTAAATGAGAAAACAAAACAACCCACATTTTATGCCACACCAAGATCAAAGTTTCATTTTTTTCCACATCATTTATGTAATACAGCCATAAAAGAAAATCTCCAAATAATAAGTAACCACCACAATAGAGGCAGTTACCATTTCCAATGCTACTACATGCCAGGTGCTCTAAATACATAATATATAATGGCAATAAATAAGGGCCGCCCCTAATTTGGGCTGGCCACTTAAAATAATTATATTTTAATATCAAATTTAAAATAAGGGGGTGGATTAATCTACAAATTACATAAGCATTAAATTCCAGTTTGTAGTCTAAGCAGCACTTTACAAAAAAAATGTTTTCTCAGGCTAATGTATGTCAACATTCCTTGTAGTGTGTATTGCACACAACTGTATCCAGTCTTACATATCCATAGCTGCCTTTATTGAACACCTCTCACCTCACATCAGACACAGATTACCTCTTTTGATCTTCACCACAAACCTGTGAGGAAGGCATTAGGTGAATGGGCTTGCCTTAGTGGAAGAAAGCTAGTGTGGAGAGCTCAGACCTCAGGAGGGAGAGTCAGGCTTGTATCTGCTTGGCCCCAAAGACTATGCTCATATTCTTCACACCCTCCAACCCTGTCTTAACATTCTTATCTAATATTTAATTCTTACTTATTTCTTTATACAACTTCTTATCCTTGAGATCAAGCATATATAATGGAGTAAAATCAATTGTCAGATTTTATTATTTTCACTAGAGGCCCAGTGCACAAAATGTGTGCATGGGGTGTGGGGGGTGTCCCTCAGCCCAGCCTGCACCCTCTCCAATCAGAGACTCCTTGGTGGATATCTGACCGGCAGTTGGACATTCCTTTCACAATCCAGTACTGCTGGCTCCTAACCACTCACCTGCCTGCCTTTCTGATTGCCCCTAACCCCTCTGCCTGCCTGCCTGCCTGCCTGACCACCCTTAACTGCTCCCCTGCCAGCCTGGTCACCACCAACTTCCTTCCCCTGCTGTCCTGTGCACCCACAACAGTCCTCCCCTGCTGGCCTAATCACCCTAACTGCCCCTGTCTTGGTCCCCACCACCATGGATTTGTCAGGAAAGAAGTCGGATGTCCAGAAGATGGCCAGTTGACCTGGTCTAATTAACATATTACCCTTTTATTAGTATAGATAGATTATATAGGATATGATTGCTTAAATGGGGGGTGACGGGCAGCCTTTTTCAGGAGGAGGCGATGCTCTTGGCAGACAAAAATATATAATCCCTATATCTGGACTGATAGCCAGCCCTATGCACTATACTGCCAAATTGGTCATTTAAAAAAAATGAACTGTTTTCTTACACCTTACAACAAACAGCTGTTCTGATTGGTCAGTTTCTATGCCAGTCAGCATCTCTGGGTCTTTCCTCTCTCTCTCTCTCTGGGCCTCCCTAGCAGCCATGGCAGCTGCTAATCAGGCCCCACCTCTCTCCCTCTCTCTCCACACCTCACCAGAAGCTATGGCAGCTGTGGATCAGGCCCTGCCTCTCTCTCCAGGCCTGATCCATAGCTGCCATGGTAATGGCAAGGTTGATAGGCCTCTGGCCCAGCCTTGCCCACCCACCCCACCTCCTCCACTCCACATATCCCCTGGCCACCAGCCTTGCTGTGACAGAAGCCTGTGGGTAGTGGGGGAAGGACCAAGAGATGATCTTATACACTTCCTGGTGACCAGTCATCCATCCGGTCATTTAGGTCGTGACCCCTGGCCTTTTATAATGTGGTTATTGTCTTGTGGATAAAACAAAAACAAAACCAAAATAACTTAGTGAGCCTACTGTTTAATTCTCTGGTATACATACCACAGGTGTGACCACACCTGCATGAGGCTAATCCAGTCAGTACTCAAACAACTCAGAGAACTAATCTGACAACTGTGATGCTGGCTTTTGGTGACCAGAACTTAAGCCTCCTTTTCACTCATTGTATATACCCTATTTTGCTTTCCAGGGAGATTGTAAGTTAATTGAGAACAAGTACAGTACTTGTCACTGTAATTATCCAACAGATGCTAAAACATGCAGGCCACCTTGTGCTTTGATAGAGTAAGTGTAGATTATGATGTTTTGTGTTCAATAAATATAAGCTGAACTGACTTTAACTTGATTGCCTCAATACTGTGAGAATCTGGTTCACAGCCTACTTTTCCATGCCATGCCAGCTCAGTGTCTTATGAAATGAGATGACAATAGACATAAGCTTCATAATTGATTTTAACCTCTACTATAATTCAGAAGACCATTATCATCACCAAATACGGCCTTTTAAAAATAAATATGTTTTTATTGACTTTTTAGAGAGAGAAAGGGTAACGGAGATCAAGAAAAAGAAACATCAGCCCACAACTGACCGGAAATCAAATCTGCAACATTTCAGTGCACAGGACAATACCCAACCTACTGAGCCACACTGGCCAGTGCCAAACACAGCTTTTTAAAAATTACATAGAGGAGTTTCAATACTAAACCCCTCCTAATCTTCCTATTACCCTCTAAATTTCTCCATATAGTCAATCATTCAGCAAAATTTTAAGTATCTACTGCTGCTGGGGAAAATGTTAGGGAGAGAGAATTCTTGAACATCTGTCTCCTCCATCCTGCAAGCTTGACTAATTTACTCTTTCTCCTTTCAAAACATTTTTGCCTTGCATTATGTTATTACCTTGTTTTCATTTTGTAATTCTCTCTCTTTTTAAAAAAATCTTCATTGTTGAAAGTATTACATATACCCCTCTCCCCCATTGATCTTTTCTTGTATCCCCTGCCCCTTGCCTCAGGCTTCACCACATTATTGTATTTCCATAGATTATGCATATATGATACAATTTCTTTATTTTATCTCTTTAGTTGATTTCCCTAACTGTAATTCTCTTATTTCCATTGCCTTTCTATTATTTTTCTATACCATTTATATCAGGCCCTATGTATCAAACCATATTTGTTTGCATAATTCCTTTTAGATACTCAAAATGCATGTCTCCTTTTTAAACATTACTCACAGTGAATATTAACATTACTTTGAAAGTGTTTATGTTCTACTATTTACATTTTAACTAAGATTATTACATCTAAGGGCAAGGGCACCACTTCTAAATTCAACCTATTTTTTTCCAATATATATATATTTTTTATTTTACAGAGAGAAAGGAAAAGGTATAGAGAGTTAGAAACATTAATGAGAGAGAAACATCAATCAGCTGCCTCTTGCTTGCCCCCACTGAGGATGAACCCATAACCAAGGTACATGCCCTTGACCAGAATAAGACCCAAGACCCTTCAGTCTGTGGGCTGACTCTCTATCCACTAAGCCAAACTGGTTAGGGTCAACCTACTTTTTAGAAAATTGTTTTTAATTGTCTTCTTTTTATTTTATTGGTGAGGGAGGAATTCCCACCTTTGGAGATATAACTACACATATGACACCTGATACTGGACAGATGAGAATAGCAGCAGTTTATAAGTTACATATGTTCATAGCTCAGGGTTGGAGAACACTGTCTGCCACATAGGAACACATGGGAGTGCACTTGGAAACAGTGTGAATTACCAGGAGCTGTAAGAGGCCAACTTTATAATACTAAGGGTAAGGTGGCCCTGGTTCCTGCATGAGGATATGGTTGATTATCTTGAATATTTCCTCAAGATGTCAGGGAAATGAAACTCACTACTCAAGAATTGGCATGATCCCATGATATGGAGATCTGGATGGCTGGGGAACCTTATCCACAGAAGCAGCATTGGGGGTAGGGGTGGGGCGCAGAACTTGCCAATTAGGCCATTTAAGACCCTCCTAGTTTCCTCAAGTGATAAGGTACACATAATATTGGGCCTTAATTTTAATTCTTATGACACAGGAATGGGCATGTTACCTAAAGAGAAGAGGAAGTTATCTTCCTGTATATCCCAACTATATCTATATAACAGCAAGGGTTCATAACATCCAAAATGACCAAAGGCTCAAACACTGGAAGTCAGTCCTGCGACCCAGCCCTAACTGCCAAGGGTAATGCGATCAGACCAGGACAGAGGCTAGGAGAGAGAAGCAGGGTCTGATCACAGCCTCAGTGACAATCAGTGCTGGGTCAGTGTGGCAGAAGTCAGTCCTGCAGTCAGTGAACATAGGGTCAATTAATATTAAGTGCACATAGGGCCAATTAATATCTCTTTGAAAGGAGTTGAAAATATAAAGTACAGTATAGAGCAATTACTTATATTATTTCACATAAAACTCTTTTCAACTAATATATTTTCCTTTATTTAAAATGTATCTTTATTGTTGAAAGTATTATAGATGTCCCTTTGTTTTAAGTTTTTTGTGTTTTTTTTTTTCCTATTGATCTTCTCCACCCTGTACCTGCCCCTTCCAGGCCTTCACCAGACTATTGTCTATGTCCATGAGCTTTTCCTATCTAATACATAAAAATATAGAAAGATTTGGAGAAAATAAAAGATATGCCAGGTAAATATTGAACAGAAGAGCTGAAGTTACTACATGAATACTGAATAAAAGCTTGAAGTCAAAACACAACTTATGAGATAGAGTTAGTCATTATAACATAACACAAGGTTCCTTTCACTAAAGGGATAAGATAGTTCTAAATACTTATACACATAATAGAACATTGTGGGGGTTCAGAATGAGCCTCACCAAGATGTATCTCAGTAGTATGCAAATTTTTGAACTAAGGGAAATTTTAGCTTCAGGTTCAAGTGAAAATGCTGCCCCTCCCTTAACTATCTAAAAAAAATTTGAAAAAAAGCTTTGCCTATAATAAGACATTATATTATATAATAAAAGGAAAATATGCAAATTGACCAAAAAGCAGAACAACTGGTTGCTTTAACATGCACTGACTACCAGGAGGCAGATGCTCAATGCAGGAGCTGTCCCCTGGTGGTCAGTGTGCTCCCACAGGGGAAGTGCCACTCAGCCAGAAGCCATGTTCATGTCTAGCTAGCACAGCAGCAATGGTGGGAGCCTCTCTTGCCTCTGTGGCAGCAATTAAGATTTCCGACTGATGGCTCCTGGACTGCAAGCGGGTGCAGTCAGAGCTGAGTGACACCCCCACTCTCAGTACACAAATTATATATTATATATTACTAGAGGCCCATGACACTTAATTGGTGCCTGAAGGAGGAAGGTGGAGGGTGTCCCTCAGCCTGGCCTGTATCTTCTCCAATCTGGGACCCCTCGAGGGATGTCCGACTGCCGGTTTAGGCAAGGGATTGGGCTTAAACCAGTAATGGGATATCTCTCTCACAATCTGGGACCATTCACCTGCCAGCCTGATTGCCCCTAACTGCTTCCCTGCTGGCCTGATTGATGCCTAAGTGCTCCCCTGCCAGCCCAATCACCCCCAGCTGCCCTCCCCTGCCAGCTGGATTGCCCCAGCTGTCCCCTTCCCCCTCTGCTGGCCTGATCGCCTACAACTGCCCTCCCCTGCCAGCCTGTGTGCAGCCATTTTGTGGCAGACATCTTGTGGTGGGCATCTTGTGACGATGTCACACATAAGGACCATCTGCTTTTAGTCTTTTATTAGTATAGATGTTTGAAAAGAGAATTAAGAACATTGTTCATAATAAATGTTCAGAATGTTCAGAATACCTGTCTGGCCTAAACAATTGAACCCAAGTGTATGATGACAGAGGCTCAAACTTCCAAAGTCCCTATTTTTTTTTGTTTTTTTCTCCTAATATATATATATTTCAAAGAGCAAAGAGCAAGGCAGAGAGAGAGAGAGATAGAAACATCAATGATGAGAAAGAATCATTGATTGGTTGCCACCTGCATGCCCCTCACTGGGGATTGAGCCCACAACCCAGGTGTTCTGACCAGGAATTGAACTATGACTTCCTGTTTCATAGATCAATATTCAACCACTAAGCCACACTGGCTGGGCCCAAATTTTCTTCAAGCCTGGTACTATCAAGACCTGTTCTTCCCAGCATATGCAGACTTGGCCATATACTTTATATGCTGACTGTCTATCTCTGAGAGTAACAGAAGAACTTATGACTACGGCCCAATCACCCTCAGATCTTTCTGATCTTCAAAAATACTTTAAGAGGGAGAAGAATCCAAGATGGCAGCATAGGTAAACACCTACACTGCTGCCTCGCACAACAATTTTAAAACTACAACTATAAGACAGAATGGACATCATCCAGAACCACAGGAAAGCTGGCTGAGTGTAAGTTCTACAGCTAGAAGGAAAGAGACGGGCTCTCAGAAACCCAGAAGAGCTCCAAAAAGCTGAGGTACAGAGACGCGCGCGCTGAGAGAGCGGGTGCCGGAGTACCTGACTGGCTTTCTCTGGCGGGAGGGAAATGGAGACTCCCAAAGGCATTGAACCCCTTATCTTACGACACTAAACCCCAGATCCAGCTGAAACTCATACAGGGGTAGTGTGGACTGTGAAAAGGGAGAGGTGCATGGAAATTTAGGGGAGTCGCAAAAGATCAGAGGACAGATTGCTGATTGTGCCACTGGCTTTTGAGAGTGGGCGGGAGACAGACCCTCCCAACTGTGCCACTTCTGACTACACTAAGCCCCTGTTTCAGGCGAAACCCTGGGGACTTAGACTCCTGTGGTCCTGGTGTATAGGGGAGCTGGAAAGGCAGCAGTCTAGAGGCAGTGAGGGCGGGGGAGAGAGCGCACAAGGACCACTCCAGCGATTACCCAGTCACATGAGACTCAGGGTCCGTGGAGTGCGGGGCCGACTGGAAGGCAAGGTAGTCCCTTAAGCCCTGAGACTCCACCCATCTCAAGCTCAACAGAGGATTCTTCCGTTTTGTTTCCCTAGCATAGTGAAAATGCTGAGACAAGGGAAGGGATCACAAACAAAAGATATGGAGGGAAAAAAAATGACTGGATAGAGAGTTCAAAACCATGCTTATAAGGTTTTTCAAGAATATGCTAGAAAGATGGATAAACTTATCAAGTCCCAAGAGGAGATGCAAAAGGACCAACTACAGATGCAAAAGATCCAACTAGAGATGATGGATAAATTTAGCGAGTCCCAAGAGGAGATGAAAAGGGACCAACTAGAGAAACTGACTGAAATAAAAAATATACAGAGTCCTAACAGAAGAGTAGAGGAAGGCAAGAATCAAGTCAAAAATTTGAAATATAAAGAAGCAGAAAACACTCAACTGGAAAAGCAAGAAAAAAAAGAAGCCAAAAATGTGAAGATAATGTAAGGAGCCTCTGGGACAGCTTCAAGCTTACCAACATCAGAATTGTGGGGGTGCCAGAAGAAGAGAGAGAGCAAGATACTGAAAACCTATTTAAAGAAATAATGACTGAAAACTTCCCACATCTGGTAAAAGAAATAGACTTACAAGTCCAGGAAGCACACAGAACCCCACATAAAAGGAATCCAAAGAGGACCACACCAAGACACATCATAATTAAAATACCAAGA
>PVJN01000872.1:0-167072 GCA_004026805.1 Lasiurus borealis
ATTTTTTAATGGCTCACCTTACCTTGACTACACCTGCTTGAGACATGTAAATAACTTAAATCTTCACGAAAATATTTTGAGAACATTGTCACGGGTGTAATGGTGTTAAGATACTGAAGGTATTGCAATACACGAGGAGCTGGGGCCAAGGGAGATGCTTTTTGCTCTTTCCATTACTGGAAATCTAATAACATCGTTACACGAAATAATTTGGATTGTTGCAAGCCCCAAATTATCAAGTGGGTATAATAACGTCAGGATGTATGTAACAAAGGCATTCTGTATAATTCAGCCGGCTCAGCACATTTGCTCTCAGAAGTTGCAATATTTTTTCTCTTATTAGCAGACTGACCTCATATTTTTATGGGAAAATGGATAAACTTTCCTTCTCGGTATCCTCTTAAGATGCTTATGAGCTGTACTTTAAAGTGGGTAGCCAGTAACCTCATTTCATTTCTCCCATCTGTGGCTCTGACCCAGCTCTTTTAAGAGATGCAGCATCAGCATCCCTTCCCTCTCTTCCTTGCGCTTGCCTGAGATCTGAGCAAAATGGCCCCAAAATCCATGGGTGAGGTTGGGGTAGAAGACACTAATGATCTCTGCTATGCTCTTTCATTTCAACCTGTTTTGCCTGCCCTGGAAGATACGGTCATTGGAAAGAGCGAGCTAATAAGATTAACCCTGGACAGCATGAGGGGACTGTCCTAGTCTTGGTTCTACCATTGGCTGTGCGATCTGGAATAAGACCTTTCCCCTATCCGGGGATCATTGTCCTTCTCTACAAAAGGAGAGGCTTTTGCCAGGGACTGTCCCATAACAGGTGTGAGCGATGGCATAAAGGCAACTTCAATGTTTCAGAGTCAAGTGACTCTGTATCCCTCACCCTTTTCTCCATTTCCCTTTACAAATATGGGGACCTAGCAGTTTTCAACCTGTGGGTCACAACCCACAAATTGAGAACTGCTGCTGTAGAGCCTAAGACCAACAGAAAACACAGATATTTACATTATGATTCATAACAGTAGCAAAATGACAGTTATGAAGTAGCAACGAAAATAATTTTATGGTTGGGGGTCACCACCACATGAGGAGCTGTATTAAAAGGTCACAGCATTAAAACAGGTTGAGAACCGCTGGTCTAGATGATTTAGAGGCTGTTGGTCACACAGCCCAACCCTGGTACAATGTGGGCAGCAGGGACCATCTCAGAAGCTGGCTATCATACCCTGAACCTTTAAGGGAGACAGAGAACTTCTCTGAGCCTCTTCTTCCTCTTTATTACATGCGAAGTGCTGACCAGAGGCGCTCACTTCATGGGGTGTTACTGAGGATCTAGTGAGGTGGTAGATGACAAAGCCCTTGGTAAACTGTGAAATATACTGTGTCACTGATCAGGAGGCGAGGAGTGAACGCCAGAGGCAGCAGAGAATTCCAATCCAATCAAGGGAGAGACACAGGCCATCTTAGGCCATAACACTCTTTCCCTCCACACAGACACTCTAAGCTGCCTCTAGGGCTTGCAGAGACTAAGACCATGTAGAGTTTGTGGTTAGCGTGTTTAGCATTTTTTTTTGACACAACACATTTTATGTTTCTAAGGAAAATGTCAAGCCTCACTGCAAAGTTTGAAAAGCTTGAGGACACCAACTTGTTCTCACTATACAATTTGTTAATGAGTCAATTGTTCATGTATTAAACACATATGAATTTAATTTAATTTAATTTAATTTTTTAAAAGATGAATTTATTTCACTTAATTTTTTAAAATTTAATAAATCTTTATTGTTCAGATTATTATGATTATTCCTCCCCCCACCCAGCTTCCCTCCACTCGGTTTCCACCCCACCCTCTGCCCTTATCTCACCCCATTGTCCTCATCCATAGGTGTATGATTTTTGTCCAGTCTCTCCCTGCACCCCCCTCACCTCTTTCCCCCTGAGAATTATCAGTCCACTCCTTTTCTGTGCCCCTGATTCTATTACATTCACCAGTTTATTCTGTTCATCAGATTTTCAATTCACTTGATTTTTAGATTCACTTGTTGATAGCTATGTATTTGTTGTTCATAATTTTTATCTTTACCTTTTTCTTCTTCTTCCTCTTCTTAAAGAATACCCTTCAGCATTTCATATAATACTGGTTTGGTGGTGATGAACTCATTTAGCTTTTTGTTATCTCTGAAACTCTTTATCTGACCTTCAATTCTGAATGATAGCTTTGCTGGGCAGAGTAATCTTGGTTGTAGGTTCTTGCTATTCATCACCTTGAATATTTCTTCCCACTCCTGTCTGGCCTGCATCGTTTCTGTTGAGAAATCAGCTGACAGTCATATGGGTGCTCCCTTGTAGGTAATGAACTGTTTTTCTCTTGCTGCTTTCAATATTTTCTCTTTGTCTTTTGCTCTTGGTATTTTAATTATGATGTGTCTTGGTGTAGTCCTCTTTGGATTCCTTTTATATGGGGTTCTGTGTTCTTCCTGGACTTGTAAGTTTATTTCTTTCACCAGGTGGGGGAAGTTTTCAGTCATTATTTCTTCAAATTGGTTTTCAGTATCTTGTTCTCTCTCTTCTGGCACCCCATAATTCTGACGTTGGTATGCTTGAAGTTGTCCCAGAAGCTACTTACACTATCCTCATATTTTTGGATTCTTTTTTCTTTTCTGGTTGAGTGTTTTTTGCTTCTTTGATTTGATTCTTGTAATCCTTTAGTCTGCTGTTAGGTCTCTTTATAATATTTTTTATTTCAGTCAGTGTATTCTTAATTTCTAGTTTTGTTTTTTTTTAATATCCTCGAGGGTCTTGCCAAATTTATTAGCTTTTTCTAAGAAATTCTTGAAAAACCTTATAACTGTGGTTTTTGAACTCTATATCCAGTGGTTTGTTTTCCTCCATTTCTTTAATTTGTGATCTGTTTCTTTGTCTCTGCCTTTTCACTGCTTCCCTGAGTTGATAGAGTGGCTTTGTGTGCTAGATGTCCTATAGGGCCCAGTGGCTCAGCCTCCCCAGTTATCTGAGGTGGACACTCTTGGTGCACCCTTTTGTGGGCTGTGTGCATAGTCTTGTTGTAGTTAAGCCTTGATTGTTGTTGGTATCACTGGGAGGAATTGACCTCCAGCCAATTGGCTGTGAGGATCAACTGTGTCAATGCTGGGAGAACTTCTGTGCTGGAGACACCCTTATTGGACAAGTCTTGTAAAAGCCTCTGTGCTGGGCTTCGATGGGGTGGAGTCTCAGGGCAGAACAGACAGCACTGGTTTCCCATCAGCCCTGCCCTAATAGAACCCTGTGTCTCAGTGTCCTGTTGCAATTACTGTAAGCACCTCTGAGAGAAAGCCACCCTGGAGTTTCACCCACTGATGACAGTCCAGTTTCTCTCCGAATGAGTCTGGGTCCCCAGAGTCTCGCTCGGAACTAGAGTTCAGTGCAGTTGGGAACTTTTGTCTCCCTTCCACTAGAGAAAGCCAGCCACGTACTCAGTTGCCCGCCCTCTCTGCTTGCATGCCTCAGTACCTCTGCCTTCCCAGTTCCTCTGAGTCTCAGTGTGCTTTTCTCTTTCCTGACAGTCAATTTTATCCCGTATGAGTCTGGCTCCCCAGAGTCTCACCCAGAACTTGAGTTTAGTGCAGTCAGAAGCTTTTGTCTCCTTCCCACTTGAGAAAGCCAGCCACACAAACAGTTGCTAGTCCTCTCCATGCACATGTTGCAGTCCTCTCCACACGCCTCAGTACCTCTGCCTTCCCCAGTTCCTGAGTCTCAGTGTGCTTTTCTCTTTCCTTCTAGCTGTAGAAGTTCCACTCAGCCAGCCTTCCTGTGGTTCTGGATGGTGTCCTTTTTGTCTTTTAGTTGTAGTTTTGAAATTGTTGTGCGAGGCAGCAGTTTAGGTGTTTACCTATGCCGCCATCTTGGTTCCTCCTGGATTCAATTTTAATGAGATTATGCAAAGCTTGGAAAGATATAGTTTTGGTTGCACTGCATGTAAGGACCCCGAGTCATATGACCTAATAAAAAATGCCCATGTCCTGAGCTTACCCTTGTTTGGTTCAGCATCAGCATTGATCCACAGGCAAAATATTCTTGGCCACAAGCTGACTGGGATCACTTCTCCTTTGAATCTGTGGGGCCTATCATGTGATAGGTGTTGTCATGCAGATAGAATTTGTAATGAAGCGGAGAATGTGATACTAAGAGTTTAGTGTTTGGTCAGAACTGGTTTGGCTCAGTGGATAGAGCATCGGCCTGTGGACTGAAAAGTCCCAGGTTTGATTCCAGTCGGGGCATGTGCCTTGGTTCCCGGCACATCTCCACTGTGGGGTGTGCAGGGGGCAGCTGATTGATGTCTCTCTCTCATCGATGTTTCTGACTTTCTATTCCTCTCTCTTCCTCTCTGTAAAAAATTAATAAAATATATTAAGAAAAAGTTTAGTGTTTGGGGTTGGGTAAGCCTCTGGCTCCCACAAACCACCACACATAATCATGGCATATCTTCCAGTGCACACTCTTTAACTTCTCTGGCCTTATTATATTAATATATATATATTGATTTCAGAGAGGAAGGGAGAGGAAGACATAGAAACACCAATGATGTGAGAGAATCACTGATCGGCTACCTCTTGTATGCCCCGCACTGGGGACTGAGCCCGTAACCTGGGAATCGAACCCTGACCTCCCCAGTTCTGTGATCCATGCTCAAGCACTGAGCCAAATTGGCTGGGCTACACTCTTATTTTATAACTACAGTGTGTAAGGTGGCTTTAGCCACTGCCTACTTCTATATAACTTTCATGATCTCTACTTTTCACGTTCCCAAAGTTACAGTTTTTAACATTTCATTATATAGCATAATATATCTGGCACATTTTATATCGTTAGTGCTAATACAGTCCTCCGGTTTTCTCTTCTGAGAACGACGGGGCTAGACACGGTCCTCTCAAAGACACTTCTTCGTGTTTCCTCTGATCGTCATCCCTGCTTAACAAAACCTCCGGGAATGCAGCCTGTTCCAGATGAAGTCAGGGAGGCAGAGAGTTGGAAAGTGACCCATTTAAAACTGCCTCCTAGAAACTAAAGATCATCAAACACTGGAGTTCTTGGTGATGCTGAGATCGGTGGGGAGTTCACTGTGGAGGGAGTGGACCTCATAATAGAGGCAGCCAGTCCCATCCAGGAAAGACTGGGGGTCCATTGAGAAAGGACACAGAGTAAGACGCTGTGACAGACACGTGGAGGCATAAAGAAGCCCCTCTTCAGATATGCAACCTGCGTCTCCCCCAAAGGGCCAACACACTTGGATGTCACATCTCTTTAAAGAGCCCGTGACAGGTTGCCTTAGGGACCCTCAGAGCCAGACTCTAGGCCAAGGCTTGGACCAGCTTCCCCGTCCTTCCTCTGAAAAGCTGCCCTCCATCCCCCGGGATGGGTCCGCTACCCGTCACACTGACACGGCTTCCTGGCTTTTGTTTCCTCTCTCTCTCCTTTTTCCTTTGCCCGAGCTCCTCACAGGAGCTGGTTGGCAGGCAGCTCAGTGCCCTGCTGCGAAGGCAGGTCTGACAAGCCCGCGCTGACTGATTAAACAGGACCAGCGAGGGGTGATGCCAGCACGAAAATTCCTCCCGGTGATTGTCCTCAGGGTCGGGCTGGCTAATGAATGGGGTCTGATTACGGCCCAGCCTCTCAAGTGCCCCCTGTTGCCCCAATCTGGGGGCTCTTCTGCTTGGAGGGCATCTTGAAAAGAGGTGCGGAGTTCTCAGCAGGATCCGGTGTGGAGGGGCCGGGGTGTTTTTTTGCCGAATTGTTGCTCTCAAACCTTGTCTACACTGTTTGGAGGTGGAGGATGATTCTACCCGCAGCCAAAGCCACCTGCTTCATCAATCCCGAACATTTAGGCCTGGGTGTTCCAAACGGGGCTCAAGCTGGGAATCTCTGAGAGTCTATTAGGATGCTTCAGGGGTGTAATTACTTCTGGCAAGGTCATCTCTGCATTTCCGGGGCTTGTTCCTACAAGTGAGGTTGACCTGTAGTTTTACCCCGTCTTAGTTAGGGAAATACTAGATGATAAAACAAACGAACAAACAAACCCTAAAATGTTAGTGTCTTACATGGTAAAGGTTCTTTTCTCACTAACGTAGCATGCGCTGTCCGTGTTCCTAGACAGCAGGCTGAGCTCCTCCACAAAGTGACTCAGGCTCCTTCCATCTGTGGCTTACATCCTCTGTGGCCTGCGAGTTCTGTGCTCCAGTCTGCTGAGGTCTACAAAATTCATTATCTGAAGGTAATTGTTTTTTATTTTATTTTATTTTATTTTACAGAGAGGAAGGGAAAGGGATAGAGAGCTAGAAACACCAATGAGGGAGAAACATCGATCGGCTGCTTCTTGCGCACCTCCTACTGGGGATGTGCCCGCAACTAAGGTACATGCCCTTGAGCAGAATCGAACCTGGGACCTTTCAGTCCGCAGGCTGACGTTCTATCCACTTAGCCAAACTGGTCAGGGCTGAAGGTAATTCTTGCACCAAGATAATAAATGTCAGAGAATTCAGGAAAATGACAGCCCATTTTCTACCTTCCGGCAATATTCCCACTACAGATGGCACCTGTTTTCGGTGGTCAGCTATCCATTTCTGTCATGTTCCTTCAAATAGTTCTCAGGAATTTCACATCAGAGATCTCAGAAATTTCCTTCTCTTCTTTGTTTGAAGTTTTACATAATGGATAATAGAATTGGCAGCTAGCTAGAGTAAACAAGAGTCAAACACACTTAAAAAACATATTTTTATTGATTTCAGAGAGGAAGGGACAGGGACAATGGGATAGAAACATCAATGATGAGAGAGAATCATGGATTAGCTGCTGCCTACATGCCCCCTTCTGGGGATTGAGACCACAAACTGGGCATGTGCCCTGACCAGGAATCAAACCATGACCTTCTGGTTCATAGGTCGATGCTCAACCACTGAGCAATACCGGCCCAGATGGCAACATTTTAAAATAAGACTTGTAATTGAAACTTGGCTCCAACATTTAATAAGAGTGTAAATTTTGGGCAATTTACCTAAAATTTCTGAGCTTCAATTTCCAGATTTGCAAAAATAAGGCTAATAATATTTTTTATAAGTTTAATGAGTAGAGATGACATATATAAAGGACTTGGCATATAGTAAGTGCTTATTAAATGATAGCTTTTGATTTTAATAATATCATTGCCAATGGATTTGTTAGTTAACACATTACTGTCAAACTCAAAATTTCCTCAAGTTAGAGATATTTTTTTTCCTGTAACCTAAATTAGTTTCTACTTATTCATAGACGGTAAGAGTTAGAAGTCTCTTTGAAGTCATCATATTTGATTTCTGGGGACATCAGATGACTTATTCACAGCCACAGAGGTAATTAATGGCACAGATACGACTAAATCTCATGTCTTTTTACTTGTAGTTCAGTGTGCTATACAACTCTTCTTATGAAATTTCTGAAAATTGAGCATACTAGAACTGTGGCTTCTAAGTAGGAAATTCTAAATGGCCTACATGTCTGGTTTGGTCAGGTCTGATTTCTAAACTAGCTGTCATTTTCCTGAATTCTCTGTCATTTAGTATCCTGGTGCGAGAATTACTTTCAAATAATGAATTTTATTGTTGCCAGAGAGGTTAATACCACCCACTTATTAAAATGTGACATTTTTCTTCTGAAAAAAGTAGTGCTTTAAAGAACATGCTATTTTAGATTCTCTAAATGCCACATTTTGAATAAATATTTTTCTCCCTTTATAAACCATTGAGCCTCCTTTCTTTCAATGGTTTCTATTAAGAACACACTATCTCTCTGGTGTGTGTGTGTTTGTGTGTGTATGTTTGTGTGTGTGTGTGTGTGTATGTTCTCATTCATTAAATATATTATAATTTTTTTAATGAGAAACCCAAACAACTCAGTGAAATTGTTTGGAGAGAAATGAATTTCTGACAAACATTACTAACAAACTATAAACCTCCAGCTCTGACTACATGGTCAGGTGTTAAATATTAATAGAAGGAACAAGTAGTCATTGGCAGGCTTTGTCCCCCATGACCTGGATCTAGCACTACTTTTTCCTCTTTCAGGTGGTCTTCGTGAACCTCAGTAGAGAGGACATTATAATCAGGAAATATAATCTCACTACCTTGTGTGCCTTGAAGGGGTCTTTTGCAGTGAGTGTCTCTATAATCCAAGATGACTAGTGCCTCACCAGACTTCACTAGGTCAAACACTGTAGGACATGAGAAGATACAAAGGATTCTTAGCACTGGAGGCCTGGAGAGTCATAAAATCAGAAATGAGACCTATCTCTCGGAGGATTAATTCCTCTATACCACAATTCCAAAAAATGGTGTAGGCTTAGGTCTTTGAATGGAGACTATCCCATTCATGTTGCCTTTTCTATTTCTGTTTCTTCCCTGTTTTCATGCATCCCCTCCTTTAAAATCCATCAAACTGGATCTCTCTTCACTCTCAGCTTCAGCAAAGGCCTTCTCTCTCCCATCTTATCATCAGAAGCAAAGATGGGGTGCTTGGTCTCCCCATTTCTTGTCAATGAAAAAGCTTGTTCTATAGTCAGATAGTAACGGAAGTGCTGCTTGGCTTAGCTACAACAGATTGATTGGACAGAGTGTGTTCTGGTCCCAGTAACCACAGCCCATTTCCTCGTTGTTCACCCAAGAAGCAAGCACATTTGACCAAAACGAGAGTTCTAAAAGACAACATAATCTAGTATCACATGAAGAATGGAGAGTCCTAGAATGAACATGGACTTCACCCGTTTTAAGATATTGAGCCCTTGTTTCATGATTATATTAAGGACCATCTGACTTCTTCCTAGGCCTAGCTGGCCTTACAGGGCCTCCTGTTCTACTTTCTGTAAATGTCAGGCACACTCACATTTCTATCCAGAAAGTGATGCACTAGTCCCTGTTTTCTTCTGTTCAAATACACCCAAATGTCCTTAAATATTGGAGTCTGTGTCCCTCTGGAAAAGATGGCTTCAGAAATCATCAGAACCACTCCTTGGGGAGGGGATAATTTTACTGGCTAGCTAGATCTGGGTCTTCTATCCCATTTTGGGTGGTTGGGGGATAACACACCCCAAATGTAGGGATGGAGCAGCATGACCTTGGAATGGGGAAGAGGATGTTTCTCAGAGGAAGGGATGCTGGGCGGCTTATAAATTTCCCCGTGTCTCCTCCAGGAAGCAAGGCATTCTAATGAGAAACAATAAACAATAACAGACAGTGTGTAATTAAAACCTAAATGCTGACCCCAGGAGGGCAGTGTGCAGAGAGCTCCTAAATAGAGGGGAAATCAGAGATGAGGATAATGAGAGCACATTTCATATAAAGGTGTCCTTTGACCTAGATTTAGAGAAAGCTCTCTGGCCGATGATAGCTAATAAAAGAAAGAAGGAAAGAAAGGTGCAGGCAGGAATAATGGAGAGAATTCATCTCAACGCATGGCTCACTCAAAACACAGGATGGGGTAACACACCACATGCTACCTTAGCAGTTCATTTTCCCACCAATTTTCCAATGAAGTTTTATTTCTTGGGGTTCCCTTGGCTTCCCCTCACCCCCAGACTCCATCAAAGGGCTGTTTGTATCTGGGGCACCTGACGCCTGTGGAATGGTGGGGGTTTCGGCGGCTGGAGATGAAGAGAGAAGAAAGACTCCATGACCAGCCTTCATTGGCCAAGGAGAGAACCACTCAGGGACCATGGCGATCCCTTTCTCCCCCAGACCCTTTCTTTCTCACCTGCTGGCGGATACCTGAAATGGCATGTAGGACATAGGGCTTAGGAAATGGTGACACGCCTATTCCTGGACTGAGGGTCCTAGGGACAAATTCTCGCATTCTTTCTGATGTTCGTGACTGAGGTCAGATCCTTGGAAGGTCAGATTGATAAGGTTGGTAAAAGATCAGAAGGAAACACATATTCCTGGGGATGGAAGAAAGTGGGAGAAGGAGTTCAGAAAGAGGAACAAGGACAGAATACCTAGGTACTTTCCATGCTCATGAGCTAGTGGAGTGCGGAGGACTGGGTGCCCGATAAATCCATGTCCTCCTGTGCTGTAATGCGGTAGAAATGCATAACGTATGATGGAAAGCAACGTAAATACCTATTTGCAGGTCCATCACATTTTCTATGCTGTGAGTTTCTATGTGTACGCTGTACATCCTATTATCTCTAGAATTGTGTGACCTTTTGCTCTTCGAGTCAGGTGATGCTTGGGGAAGAATATCACCGTGGATGGGTGTGTTCTCAATCTAGTTCACAGCACACGGCTCGGCAAGTGAGCTGCAGAGTGGGGGGGTGGTGGGGGTGGGGAAGGGGGAGCAGCTATGCTCTCTAGCCTGCACTGGGCATAACCACGAGAAAGACTTTGCAGGGGGCCCTTTGCAGCTTGCTCTGAGCTGTGCTCCCCTGATTATTTTGGGAGCAATGGAGACTCAGAACCCAGCGTGACACTGGCATGACAATTTATTTTTAAAGGGATTACAGCTCTGTAACTCATTTAGGGAGAAATCAAATCTCTCTTGGTATATTTTATAATCAGTTTCCCAGTTCCCTCCAACTCTCTGAAAGAAGCGAGATTATGTTTTAATGCAATTTGCATTTGTGATTTCATTGTCATTAAATCATCAGGATTTTTTTTTTTTTTTTGCTGGCATGCTCCCAGTAGTTGTCAGCTGCAAAGCCATGCGAGGAGACCTGTCACAGGTACCGGGGGGGGGGGGGGGGGGGGGGGGGGGGGGGGGGGGGGAGGGGGAGGCACAGGGTGCTTCTCATTGAGGCTGGCTGGGAGTTACTCTCCCTTCTCACTTCTCCAGGCATTTACTCCCAAGTCCCCTTTTTATTACACAAAACTCTGGTAAAGTAGAAGCAAAAAACAGAAGAACGATGGAAAGAGGTATATTTTGACAAATTTTTGGTGGTGTAGAGTGTGGACTTGAGAATTAGACATGGCTGGTGGGTTCAACTCCAAGATCAGTCATTTATTACTAATCTTGGGCGAATTACTTAACTTTTCTAAGTCAGAGCTTCCTTATTTGTAAAGTAGGGACAGTACTTTCTTCCTCCTGGGTCTGTTATAAAACGGAAAGACAGTGCATACAAAGTACCAGGGAGAAGTACTCACTAAGTGTTTATCCCTCCTCTTCTTCTTCTTCTTTTTTTAAAAAAATATATTTATTGATTTTTTACAGAGAGGAAAGAAGAGGGAGAGTTAGAAACATCGATGAGAGAGAGACATCAATCAGCTGCCTCCTGCATGCCCCCTACTGGGGATGTGCCCGGAATCGAACCTGGGACCCTTCGGTATGCAGGCCTCCGCTCTATCCACTGAGCCAAACTGTTTCGGCTGTCCCTCCTCTTAAAGCAGAGGCAGGGATATTCCAGTGTGGGAAAGAGGCATATTTATTTTATGTTGGGGCAGTGATGTATCAGTCAGAGTAGGCTAGAGGATACTGCAGTAACCAACAGTTTGTGTGTTCACCATGGCTCAATCACATCTTGCTTCTTCTTCACTGTGGGAACAGGAAATGGAGCCGTCTCTGCCTGGAATGAACTAATCATGATGGCAGAGGGGAAAAGCTAATGATCATGAGCTGACTCTTATACCTCACGCAATAACGTGTGGTTTCAAATTTTTGTTTTAATTTATTTATTTGTGAGAGGAAATGAGAAGAAGGGAGAGAGAGGGAGGGAGCGAGGGACAACGATTTGTTGTTCTATTTATTTGTGTTGATTCTGTATGGGCCCTGATTGGGGGTCAAACCCATAACCTTGATGTTTCAGAATGACACTAATCAGCTGAGCTACCTGGCCAGGGCTGTGTGTGTGTGTGTGTGTGTGTGTGTGTGTGTGTGTGTGTGTTTTCCTTAGAAACATGTCATTATTGGAGAGAAGGTTCAGAGCATATAGATATTTTACTTTGACAAAGGTTGGGGTTTTCTAGGTGTGTGGAAAGTGGGGGGTAGGGGGAGGTGGGAGAGGGAGCAGTAGAGCTACAGGTGTTTTCACTGGGAGGCTCAGAGGCGTTACCTGGCTCAACTAGGTCACCCAGCAAGGTAATGGCAAAAGCCCGCAGTGTAAACCCAGGCCTGCCATTCCCCCATTAGCACACCCTGATAGGTTTAGACTGAGAGCTTAGGGGCTTAGGCTAGGGCAGTGGTTGGCAAACCACGGCTCTCGAGCCACATGCGGCTCTTTGGCCCCTTGAGTGTGGCTCTTCCACAAAATACCACACCTGGGTGAGTCTATTTTGAAGAAGTGGCGTGAGAAGAAGTCTAAGTTTAAAAAATGTGGCTCTCCAAAGAAATTTCAGTCGTTGTGCTGTTTGATATCTGGCTCTGTGGACTGATGAGTTTGCCGACCACTGGGCGAGGTGAAGAAGGAATAGAGGCAACGATGGGGTGATATTTATCCAGCCTCAAGGGTCTGATCCATTATTATTATTATTGACATTTGGTTATTTGAAAAGATCTGCATTGCAAATATATTGCCACATAAACCTTGGGTTGTTTCTTTTAAGTTAGCAAGTATCTGTATTTAAGGAAAACACCTCAAGGAGGCCTGCTGAACCGGATCAGGAAGTATCGATTAGGGCGTGCCCAGAGCCCCGAGGAGCCTCAGCAACACCGGTCGTAAATGGACAGTGAGGCATGAAGTCCTAATATGTTTTATGGGAAAACCAATGCAAGCTTCAAGCCCTCTATAATGCTGATTAAGAATAATTTAAGTCATTCATATTTTATTGCCAAATGTCCGTGCCTGTGAATTAGTCAATTTCAGATTGATTTTATTTGTGTGAAATTGGCATTGTAGAAACTGGATTTATGGCTCGCAGCGACCTCTTTCCACGTGAGATTATTGCAATATTAGTCGTAAATGCACTCTGATGGAATCTGAATCATTCATCAAATGTTCCCAAATGGAACTCCTAATGGTGTCTCACAAGATTAAGGACAAAGACCCAGAGGATGCTGGCTGCTTTTCAACCAGGAGGAGGAAAGGGTGACCATGGAGGACACGGGCTATGTGATTTGACGGCCTAGAGTCTGATCACCCTCCTGTGGTTGAGGACTCTGCCACTGGTGAGTCAGGGTTGGAGGCAGAGAAGGTGGCAGAGTGGTGAGCTGAACAGGCCAGATACTTTCCCAGTGTCCCTTGCAGTTAGCCTGGACATGTAGACATGTGACTGAGGCCCAATCAATCAGACCTTGTGACTCCCTTCCCTCCCCCCCCTGACTTTGCATAGTTGCTAATGAAGCACAAGAGGAGGCAGTGGAGGGTCCATTGTGGAGACAGGTGATGGCAGAAGCAATGGAGCCCAGTGGCATCATGGTCTTCTGTCGTAGCACGGTGTCACTGCACGTCAGTCCTAAGTAGGACGACAATGCATCCTAGTTCACCCGGCACAGTCCCAGGTGATGCCTGTCATCTTGTGTAATTATTGGTGGCATCCCTCTCTGCTTTCAGAATTGTTCCAGTTAACAATTTAATGATGGTCAAGTTATTAAATTTAATAATATGGTCACTTCAGTCCCAAGTTAGAGCCTTTATGCTTCAGCCTCCTCTCAGATTGTACCCTTCACCTTCTGGCTGTGAAATTAGGCCCTTTTCCGAGACACTTATTTGTTTGTATCCCTTTCCGATGGTGACTGTCGTACAAGGAGGCACATGTCTTTCCTGACATCCCTGATTCTTAGTCCTAATTCCAGATCTTCCCTTAATTTCCTCATGACCCTCCAGACCCCATGGAAATCATGTCATCTGACTCTTCGACTATGTTGTGGTCACCTACAGACCTCTCATTCCTCGATGGTTTTAGTCCTTAATAACTGTCTCAGTCACCAACCCTCCTCCTGTCCATATTCTAGGTGATTATGACACCCAAGTAGAGTATCCTTCTACTGGCCCCTTGCTTCTTTCAAAGTCTTTTCTTTCACCATCTCAGCCACCCATTCCTGAGATCATGCCCTAGATCTTGTTTTACTAATGACTGTTTGCCATTTTCAAACATTCTACCCACCAACTACTGCATTTCCCCTTTCCAGTTCACTCTTCCCAGGACCAAGACTTGAAATGTAATAACCATATCACGTTCTTACTGTCACTCTCCTCATGACCTCGTTTATTGTCCATCTGACCTTGAATCCCATCACTGACGGTCATGATTGGATTTGAATTATTTTTAAAAAGGAGGAAAACAATATCCCGTTGAGACCAGAATGACATGGATGGGAGGAGGTGGGGTGATTCACTTGGGGGTGGAGAGGTTCATTCTTCAAGTCTTTTGTGCTACTTGGTTGAACATGGAAACTTCAGGTTTTTGTGCAGAAATCGCATTGGTCTGGAGAGGCGGTACCATGTGCTGCAAACTGGGAGGGAATGTTTGTAGACTTTTTTTTTTGCTGTAGGTGGGAGAGACTTTAAAACTCAATCTAAAAAGTTACAGCCACTGCAATTTGGAATTTGAAAGTTCATGAGCAGAGGTTCCCCTGAAGGTAAAAATGGCCCAACATTTCCCACGTTTTCCTCTCTTTACGACCCCCATTCCAGTCCGTGTGTCCGGAATTCCAATTGTATCTGGTGATGCCAGTGCAGTCCCATTGCTGAGGATGGAAAGTGTCTACCTCACAGGTCATGGCATGGACCGACTTGACCTGTCTGGCCCAGAATAGATGGGGTCTCTAAGGGAGAGTGACAGGGGTCTTCCCACCAAAGCATCTTTATTTTACACTCAGCGGGTGCTACAGCCCAAGGACCACTCTCCGGGGGTCAGGCCTCACGCACCTGGGGCCCACTTACCAACACTGACTCGGAGCCAGGCCGTCCTGCCGAGGGCCCCTCAGAGATGAAGTGTCTCTCTCCGAGCTCTGTCTGTCCCAAGTGTCCATGTCCCATGGGGATGCTCTTCTGGGCAGCACTGTGTCCCTTCCCCTCTGGCCTCTGGGAAGTGGGCAGCTTCTCTGCAGAACTGCCCTGAGAGCAGAGATAGGTCTCATTCTTTCTGTTCCTTTGATCACAAATAAGGCGAGTTGTTTTCCAAATGGACCTCACTTACATATGAAACAGACAGGGGAAAATGCCAGAAACAAGAACACAGGTCTGGAAAAGGTGTTTTCTGAAATAACCCTTTCCTTGCCGAGACCGGTTTGGCTCAGTGGATAGGGCGTCGGCTTGCGGACTGAAAGGTCCCGGGTTTGATTCTGGTTGGGGGCATGTACCTTGCTTGCGGGCACATCTCCACTGTGGGGCGTGCAGGAGGCGGCTGATCGATGTCTCTCTCTCATCAATGTTTCTGACTTTCTATCCATCTCCCTTCCTCTCTTGAAAAAATCAACAAAAATATATTAAAAAAAAAAGAGTGAAATAACCCTTTCCAGCTGACACCTAGGCTCACGGTCCCCTTCGCCTCCCCGATCCTGTCCCAGAGTTTCTCCCCCGCACCTGCCTGCCTCCCCTGTCCTGGCCTCATTGAATGGCTCACAGGTCTACCCAGTGCAAGTCCCGCTGCCTAGACCCCTCAGTGCCTCACAGTCAAGGTCACAGAGGGCCCTCTACCCCATGTTGTCTGTCTCAGGCTCCGCTAGGAAGCTGTCTCCCTAAAGGACTGTCCCCTCCCCTGTTTCCTGGCACATCTGCTGTGACTGAAGCATCGAATGACCTCAGCGTTTCAAAGCCACGCTTCCTAGACACAGGAACTTCCTTGGAACCTTAAAGAAACCCAACCATTTCAGGGCAAAATAAAAATATTACTCAAATACCAAGAGCAGCGGTGGGAGAGACTCTATCTGGCAATCCAAAATAATGCAGTCGCTGAGGGGGAAAAAAAAAATACACACACACACACACACACACACACACACACATATACAGTGGTACCTCGAGATACGAGTTTAATTCATTCCATAACCTTGAGGCGTGGGAAACTATGAGACGCATTGCGGTAAACTGGTGGGTCGTGTGCAGCCGGCAGATCCACGAGATTATTCCTATCTCAAATGTTGCTTGTATTTCAAAGCAAAAATCGCTCACTTCGCGGCTCATATCTCAAAAATCTCCTATGTTAGAGCACTCGTATCTTGAGGTACCGCTGGATATATATTCTACAAACATTTAAAACTGAATTTTCTTTTTCCAGTCATGCCATTGTCATCATTCAGGATGCCTGTCCCAGCTTCACTCCCTCAGGCCGTGTCTGAGCAGCCTCATGCCACAGTTGTTCCACCTGACAGATGTTTGGCAGGGAGATACTCTGTTTGAATAACAATTGTGAAAATAGAAATGGTCCCATCCCTTACGTCTACACAGAAAGTGAATTTACAGAACGGGGCTGGATCTCAGCTCGGTTGGGCTCCAGGTTCGGTGTAAAGTTTGCTTACGTTAAAAGGGGCTGTGAGCAGAGACCAGCGTTCTGAGCGATACTCATTACAAACAGCCCAGATGCTTTGGGGAGAGTTCAAGTATGACCTCAGTGGTTCTCAACCTTTCTAAGGCCGCGACCCTTTAAGACAGCAACTCATGTGGTGGTGACCCCCAACCATAAAATGATTTCCGTTGCTACTTCATAACTGTAATTTTGCTACTGTTATGAACTGTAATGTAAATATCTGATAGGCAGGATGTATTTTCATTGTTACAAATTGAGCATAATTAGAGCATAGGGATTAATCACAAAAATAATATGTAATTATATATTGTGAAATATGTATTTCTAATTACAAATAAATGAAATTTTGTCTGGAATCGTGGTGTAGCATGGGCAACAGTCTTCATAGGACAACAGTAAACTACATGGCTACACTTTGCTACACCGAGGAGCGGTGTGTTGGCTCCTAAGACCATGGGAAATAGGTTTTTCCAATAGTCTTAGGCGACCCCTGTGAAAGGGTCGTTCGACCCCCACAGGGGTTGAGACCCACAGGTTGAGAACTGCTGTATTACCTCGTATGTTAGGGCACTCGTATCTCGAGGTACCACTGACCAACCAAAAGGGAATTATTAGAGAGAGTGCTTCTGAGTAATTTGATGCAGGTTTCCTTGACTTTTATCGACTACCCCACTCGCATAGAAGGAGTTCCCCCTTTTATTTTCTGAAATACAGCCTGATGTAAAAGCCTGTACATGAAAATCCACACACATAAAACATAAAAAAAAAGATGACAGGAAAGCTATTCATATAACGGGAGGATTTTTTCACCCTGGAAAGTGATTTCCCCCCTGAGTTTAATTGAAAGGGAAGCTATTCAGATAACAGGAGGATTTTTCACTTTACACAGTGATTCCCCCCTGAGTTTATTTGAAAGGGAGAGCTGAAGACATTGAAGGAAATTCAATGGTCTCACAATTTTCTCTCAATTCTATAGCATTTCTAAGCCCTTTAGTTAACCTTAGCTTTTAAAAGTACTTTCTTAGATGCCCCTGTTTACCCTCACATTAAGACTGTGACCTTGATTCCCTTCCCCCACCCCATTGAACACCCTTGGATTGATATAGCACATCCAGCCTTAGCTACTCCTCTCTCACACTGCTGCTGGTTTGCTCCAAGACTCCTTTGCTAGTCAGCAAAGACTTTCCCACCACCTGGAAACCAATATATATATATTTAAATATATTTTATTGATTTTACAGAGAGGAAGGGAGAGGGATAGAGAGCTAGAAACATCAAAGAGAGAGAGAGGCATCGATCAGCTGCCTCCTGCACACCCTCTACTGGGGATGTGCCTGCAACCAACGTATATGCCCTTTACTGGAATCGAACTGGGGACCCTTCAGTCTGCAGGCCGATGCTCTATCCACTGAGCCAAACCGATTTTGGCAGAAACCAATATTCAATGGCAAACAAGCTCCCAGCTAGAACATCATTATTCATTTTCTTATTGTTGCTCACAGCCTGGAGACTTATTTATTTGCAGAGATTATCATTGAAAAACAAATATTTGGACATTATTATTTTTTTATCGTGTCTCTGAAACATATGTTCTGTTTGTCAGCTGTTCATGTTGCTAGGGCTCCCCCACCCTGGTGGGAAACCAGTTCCTACTTCAGAAACGTACAATGAATCAAGATGTACACAACCTTGATTTTAAAGGTGTTTCCCGCTTTGTTAACTCAATCATTATAAAGACAAAGAAACAATTGGATCGTTGCAAGCATTAGCTTTCTAGTAAGGGCCATTTGCCACTTCAGGCACAATTAGGCCACTTAAACACTTATCTTTGTTAGTCAATGAACTGGGAAGTCTTTATCCTTATCATGAGTAATTTAATTCATAGAGAATCTCAGTTCTAAGTGGAGATGCCCTTTCAGTGCAAGGTAGTATCTCCTGGGTTGTTGGACATTTTAGTCTCCAGACTTCAGCAATGTCCTGCTTTATGTACCCCAGAAGGCTCTCACCTCTAAAATATTTCTTCAGTTCCTCTTATGTAGAATTCAATATCCCTTCTGACACCATGCCTTTTATAAATTCACTAGAGGCTGGTGCATGGATTTGTGCACTGGTGGGGTCCCTCAGCCTGGCCTGCACCCTCTCGATATCCAAGACCTCTTGGGGCCAGAGAGCCAGTTTTAGCCTGATCCCCACAGATAGGAGGGAGCCTGATCCCTATGCAATGAGCATCTGCCCCCTGGTGGTCAGTGAGCATAGCAACCAGTCGACTGGTGGAATGGTCAAATGGGTGCTTAGGCTTTTATATCTATAGATAAATTCAGGGAAGGAGTAACCAATGATAATACCAAATTCTGAGAGTGAATGTTTTTTTCTGATCATCTTACATTAGATGTTTGAGAAAAGAGAATTACAGTATGTAGTAAGGGATGGAAAGAAGGTCAAGATTGCTTGCATCCCACCCACCCACACTTTATAGCTCAGGCTGGAGGGGGGCACAGATGTTGGAAAATGGGTGTATGCGGCTAATTTCTTCTGTGACAGTGACACATAATGATCTACTCTAGAGATTTCCATCCTGGCTCTGGCTCTGCCTCCCTAACCAGCTCTGTGATTGTGGGGAACAGTGACTCTTGTAGTTTTTTTTCATGGCAAATGGAGGTCTATTCCTGCCTTGCATTTTACTGAGATAATGAACTTGAAAATGACTAATTATGCTGATTAATGTGGGCAAGGGGCATGCTTTTTTTCTTGCTTCTTTTATATTCTGTTTAACTTACATGGAAAGAGCACAGGTATTAGAATTGTACCTACCTAAGTGTGAATCCTGGTTTTGTAAATAAGTCAGTAGTCAGATCTGTTTCATGGGGTTATCATTAAGATGGCAAATTCTACTGCATTTAAAAAAATGTATTTTTATTGATTTTAGAAGGAAAGGGCGAGGAAGAGAGAGATAGAAACATCAGTGATGAGAGACAATCATTGATTGGCTGCCTCCTGCATGCCCCCCACTGGGAATCAAGTCACAACCTGGGCATATGCCCTGACTGGGAAACAAACCATGACCTTCTGGTTCATAGTTTGACACTAAACCATTGAGCCATGCCAGCTGGGCAAATTCTACTGCTTTTAATTGCATTATCTGGAATTGTTACAAGAAATCTTTTCCTAATATCTCCTTCCTCTTCCTCCCATGCTTTAATGACAAATGCAATTTTATCAACTCTTTCATAGGTCATTTACAGTACATAGTGATTGGCTTGTTCTATGATCAGAAAACATTGAATTATGACATCACATTTCCTGCTACTCTGTTTCTTTGCTCTCTGACATAATGATTACTTCATATGTAATCTTTTTGAAGACATTTAAAGCCATAACAAAATGGTCCAAATTTAAGTTAAAATTTAACTTCAGGTTAAAACCATAATGAGATACCAATAGATTATAAAAAAACACCCCGAACCTACACATATAACAGAAAGCAATCAACCAAATAAAAACAAGAACAACTACACCAATGCCAAGTTTGGGCAAGGCTGTAGAGCCACTCAAATTCTTGGATCAGCTGTTGGGAATGCAAATTGGCACCGCCATTTTGGGAAAGTGTCAGTACCTAAGAAAGCTGAGCTTATGACCCATGAATAAATGTGCATGAAAAATGTCTGAGGTTGTTCTTGGCAGCTCCTATTTATAATAACTAGGAACTTGGTAGCAGTCCAATCCCCTTTAATAACATAATCAATCAATTGTGGTATGTTCGTCCACACAGTGGAATACTGTATAGAAATGAGAGGACAGTTGGAAGCGTCCATGATGCTGATGATGTTTTATATCTTAGTCTCAGAGGTAGTTTTCTGGGGGTATTTCCTTCAGAACAAATTATCAAGCTGTAGACTTTAGATCTCTGCATATATTTTGTACATCATAAAATAGTTATAAAATAAATATTGTTTTTAGTTTTTAAAAATCCAAATGCCAGATGGCTGGACATTTTCCTTAGCCCATAATTAAAAGATACATTGCCATGTTGAAAATCCTAAAATACAGACAAAAGGAAAATGTGCCTACAGTTCATGTAACCATGCATTGATATATTATTTTCATTGAGGTATCATTTATAAATAAAAACTCACAGGTTCTAAGTGTACAGTTCAATGAGTTTTGATACCTGAACACATGCATGTAAGTTTAACCACAATCAAGACATAGAATATTTCCATCTCCTCTTCAGGTGTCATTATGCTTCTTCCAGTCAGTAGCCTGTTCCCATTCCCAGAGGGAACCAACTATTCTTTTTTTTTAAAATATATTTTATTGATTTTTTTACAGAGAGGAAGGGAGAGAGATAGAAAGTCAGAAACATCGATGAGAGAGAGACATTGATCAGCCACCTCCTGCACGCCCCACAGTGGAGATGTGCCCACAAGCAAGGTACATGCCCCCAACTGGAATCGAACCTGGGACCTTTCAGCCCGCAAGCCGACGCTCTATCCACTGAAACAAACCGGTCTCGGCGGGAACCAACTATTCTTAATTACCTCACCTCAGGTTAGGTGTGCTTATCTTTGAACATCTCATAAATAGATTAATGCAATGCTCATACTCTTCATTTAGCATTATGTTTTCTATATTCATGCAAATTATTGGATGTACCAGTAGTTAACTTTTTATCTTATTGATATGCCTTAATTTATTTATTTTTTCATTTCTCTGTTGTTGAACATTTGGTTGTTTATTGTTTGGAGTTATTGATAAATTTATTGTCTTTTCTTTCATGTTTGTGCCTAAACTAATAGTTACATATAATGTGAGGAAGGGATTAAAGTTCCTTTTTTTCTATTGTTATCTAGTGGTTCCAGCCCCATTTGTTGAAAACACACACACACACACACACACACACACACACACACACCACAACAGCACTCTTTCCCCCTCTGTTCAATACTTTGCATCGTCTATTGAAAATCAACCAGCCTAAATGTATAGATCTACCAGGACTTTCAATTCATCTCCATTGATCTTCTTACTCCTATGCCAACAGCATACTATCTTACTGATTTAGCTATAGAGTGAGTATTTACCCTTTTATGTTTAGGTGATACTCATGTGTTTATGGACCTCCTTACAATAGGGATGAGCTGCGTCTAATGTCTAAATGGTAGCTTGATTTTATGTGACGTGAGAAATTATCACCCAGATTTCAGAAAGCTCTCAGGTAATGTACCTTAAAATACATAAGTGTCCACACTACCTAATAAAACTTTTATTGCAGCGGTTCTCAACCTGTGGGTCGCGAGCCCTTTGGGGGTCGAACGGCCCTTTCACAGGGGTCACCTAAGACCATCGAAAATGCAGATATTTACATCACGATGCATGACAGTAGTAAAATTTCGTGGTTGGGGGTCACCACCACATGAGGAACTGTATGCAAGGGTCTCGGCCTTAGGAAGGTTGAGAACCACTGTATTATTGCTTTTTATCTTAGGACTCTGTTGATTTCCACCCTTCCCCTGAAGGTGGTTCTGAGTAGTAGCTCTGGCTGTATTGAAGAGTGGCTTTGGGGATATAGTAATTGATGAATATGCTTTTATTTATATTTTGATCCCCAATATCACTCTTAGCACACTTCTTGCCCCAAATATCCCCATTTCTTTCTTTAATTCTTTGATATTGTGTAATGTTTCACTTTTTCTGTTGTTGTTGTTGTTGTTATTATTATTATTATTATTATTACTTTTTTATGCTACAAATAAGGATTGACCTTAAAGTCACTAGGTGGTCCCATTTCCCTTCTGTCAGTGATTGTGATTTCCCTCCAGGGTGAGGTGACCTACTCCAGGTGGGTGACCCTGGGCCGCGTGTCCCTCATCTGTCTTCCCAGCATGCCTCTGGTGTGTGTAGTGATCCCCCTCTGCCTCCTCACTGCTGACTCCCTTCCTCCCTGCAGGGGGCAGGGAGGGTGAGGTGGGGAGTCCTGCTCACTCATTGATGAGGACGTGATGAGCACTCTGCCAGCCTGCTCAGCTCTTCCTCCCCGTTCACACTCTGAGCTCCTTTGTGGGAGTGTGGGGGTGGGTGAAGGGGGGGTCCACCCCAGACAGGTGGAGGCTGGCCAGCACCTCTGCTTGCTGGCGGAGTTCGTCAGCAATGGAAACGCTGTGTGGAAAGGCCAGGAACCTGCAGCTTCCTGTCTGTGGTGGACAAAAGGGTTTTGTTTACCCCGGAGGGCTAGTCTTCCAGCCGCTGGCACCCAAAGTTTGGGGGTGGGGATAAACTGAGATGTCTCATTCATCCTGAGCACTGGGAAGGCCTGGGGTCTGCCAGGGAAGGGGTGGCTGGCTGGCCTCTGGGCCAGGGTGAGGGGTGGGGTTTTGGCCAAGGGGAGACAGGAGAGAAGCCAGAGGAGTCTTCTATGTCCTGACATGTCCAGCTCATTTCTGCCCGGGGCCTTTGCATGAGCTCTCCCTGGAGTATGCCCCCCCTCCAACACCTGCTCCCTCCACACCTCATTCAGGCCTTGTCCAAGGACATTATCAGGAGGTTTTCCTGGATCCCCTCCCCCCAAATGATGAAATATCCACCCCTCAATCCTCCATAGTGTCTCTGAGTGTTTTACTTGTAAAGTTCCAGGTCCACCTTTAGCAAATAGAAGAATGAATTTTATACCAGGACTTCCCCAAATGATGAATGTAGCTAGCTGGTAATCAGTTTCCAGAATATAGTAAGTCTAGAGGCCCGTTGCACGAAATTCATGCATGGGGACGGCGGTGGTTCCTCAGCCCAGCTTGCACCCTCTCCAATCCGGGAACCCTTGGGGGATGTCTGACTAAATCAGCAGTTGGACATCCCTCTCACAATCTGGAACCTCTGGCTCCTAACCGCTCACCTGCCTGCCTGCCTGATTGCCCCTAACCACTCTGCCAGCCTGCCTGATGCCCTTAACTGCTCCCCTACCTGCATGATCACCCCTAACTACCTCTGCCTCAGCCCCCGCCACCGTGGCTTTGTCTGAAAGGATGTTCGGAAGGATGTCTGGTCTAATTAGCATAGTAACCTTTTATTAGTATAGCTAGCTAGCTGTCTGGATGCAGAAATAGCGGTAACAACTGAGAAGTCCTTTGGCTGAAGCTTTTATCCGACCCAACGGAACGATCCTCAGAGGGGCTTGGCAGGTGTGGCCTCCTCTTGCAATGAACTGATGCTGGGTTGTCTTCAGGTGTCACCAGGGTGCCCTGAAGGCACATGTGGGGAGTATAACACAGGATTTGGTCATTATTAATCGAGTGTGAAAAGAGTCACTGTGATGATTTCCTTTTTACTTGGAATCTGTTTCTTCAGGCAAAGTGATGAAACCCGTTATTAGCGAGACAAGATTCACTTTCTCAACTGCAGACATATGGCAGCTCCCTTAACGTGAACATGCTGTGCTCGAACCATCCGTGTGTATTTTGAAAGAATTTCAAAGAGAAAGGCTGTGGAAATGTGAATTGTCCCATTTTGTCTGTTAGTTCATTTGAGACCTGTATAATTTTGTTAACCGGTATCACCCCAGTAAATTCAATACAAAAAGAAAAGAAAGAAAGAGAAGAAGTGATAATTGCTGGGTCTGTATGCCTCATCAGGCGCGGGCCATTTCTAACTAATTGAATTGATCACGGTGAGACGGCCCACTTTGTAGAGAAGAAAAGCAGGCAAACGGGCCCCATCGAGGCCTTTCATGGATCCCACTTATGAAGCTGTGATTGGCTCAACCCCGGAGCCACACACTAGGCACTAGCCGTCTCATTCATTCGCTCACAAAGTATAGTGGTACTTTGAGATACGAGTTTAATTCGTTCTGTAACCTTGAGGCGTGGGAAACTATGAGACGCTCGAGTCGCGGTGAACTGGTGGGCCGTGTGCAACAGGCCGATCTGCGCGATGACTCCTATCTCAACTGTTGCTCGTATTTCAAAGCAAAAATCGCTCACTCGACGGCTCAAAAATCTCGTATGTTAGGGCACTCGTATCTCGAGGTACCACTGTACTTACTGATTACCTGCCACGTGCCAAGCATTTTTCCAGGGGTTGGGCAATCAGCAGTAATGAAAGCAACCTATTTGCCCTCATAGTGCTTTCATTCTAGTGGGGGAGACAGGCACTATGGAAATAAAGGAAGCATGCGCTATGCTACCAAGTGACACGTACGATGGACGAAGGCAGAGAAAGGGGAAGGAGATGCCACACAGAACGAGGCCATCAGGGTCGCTCCCAGGATACATTTGGGCAAAGATGAAAGGAGGTCAGGGGCGCAGCCGGTGCAGGGACCGGTTGAGCGGAGATTGCTAGCAGGTCTGAAGCGGAGCCAGGAGATCAAAGAGTCTGGACCCTGTGAGTAAGGGGGAGCGGTGGGGATGAGCCAGAGAGGAAAGGGGGTGACAATCACTTAGGGCTTGTGTCCATGGAAGGACTCTGGTGCACTGTTGTTGTTGTTTTTTTAAAAATATATTTTCACAACCAAGGTACATGACCTTGACCGGAATCGAATCTGGGACCTTTCAGTTCACAGACCCATGCTCTATCCACTGAGCCAAACCGGATTCAGCTTTTCTCACCTTCTGAAGGGGTGGCTGCAGAGTGCCTTATGGATAAAATGCTCTATGTGGATGCTGTCACAGGAAACCTTATTTATTCATCCAGAGCATTAAGCGGAGCTGCCTTTCCGAAGGAAAAACGGACTCCATGTTGTTACAAAACTCATGTGCCCACCGGTGACTGAAGGGAATTGATGGAGAGCATCTGGCCAACTTGTCAACCTCAGAACTGCGAGCCTCTCCCACCACCTGTTCCAGCGACCAGCGTCTATGCACTTAGCGCAAGGGCTGCTAGATGGCGCTGTGTCCCCAGGTTTCCGGGCCGTCCCCGCTGTTAGCAGATGGCTTTGGGAGGAGAATTAGCAATGACTGCCCTGGTACCCGCCAGAGCCCGCGGAAAATATGTCATCCTCCAGCAACGACAGAGAGCCCAGGCCGCTCCAAGACATCCGCCGCCAGCCTGCTCCTCCCCGGCCAAAAAGTGTAATCAGAGGCCGCCTGCCCCGGGCACAAACTGGGCCCACAAACAGGGCCCATGGATAACAAGGGTGAATAAGGGAGATGAGAGTCAATGATGTGTGTGTGCTTGGTTCCCCTGCCTGATTGCATTGTGTTCGGGAAGTTTCCCTGCATGTCAGAGTCACAAGACCATTACCCCTGGGCTCCGGGGTGATGATGCTAAAGCAACACCAATTGGGATGCGAGTTCACTTCCCCACAGTAAAACAGAAAACCGCCGCCAGATGAGACACACAGAGTCCATATGGACGCTTTTAGGGCGTCACAAATCAGTGGTGGCAGGCAGGAAAGGTTTCTCGTGGTCTCCCGGCCTTGGCTCTGTTCACAGAAGGATTTCAATTCTGCAGATACCAGTCTCTGCACCCAAAGGCAAAGGTGTTCTTTGTCAGCAAGGACGGTGGTGGGAGGTCAGGGCAAAGAGGTCATGTGACCCATTCTTAGCCCTGCTTCTTTTTTAAAAAAATATATTTTATTGATTTTTTACAGAGAGGAAGGGAGAGAGATAGAAAGTCAGAAACATCGATGAGAGAGAGACATCGATCAGCCGCCTCCTGCACGCCCCACAGTGGAGATGTGCCCGCAAGCAAGGTACATGCCCCCGACCGGAATCAAACCCAGGACCTTTCAGTCCGCAGGCCGACGCTCTATCCACTGAGCCAAACCGGTTTCGGCTTTAGCCCTGCTCCTTGCATTTCCCCTTGACTGTTGGAGCCCCCATTATCATTATCTCCCAGGATGCTCGCTGGGGTGATGGGAAGTAAGCCTCTCGTGGAGAGCAGCCCTTTTTGGGGAGCAGCGAGCCAGAAGGTCTGCCTCCCTCCTGCCTGGCCTTCGATGGTCTGCCATCTTGCGGAGCCGGGCCTAGGGAGGGGCTGGCTGGAAGAGCCCACAGGGCAGTGCTCTCCTGCACGCACTGGCTGGCTCTGAGGTACCCACCCCACACCTTCTGCAGCGCCCCGCTCCCCTGCTGCCTGACTCCCGACTCCTCTCTCGCCCAGAATCAGCCATCTGTCACATTCAAATCATTAACAGCTTGGCCCTCCCTCTGCCACTCCGTTTCCAGCCCCGTTTTGCAGGCTGGGGAGACAGAGGGAATGAAACCCGGGCCTTTTCTTCACGTCTCTCTTCTTCCGGTTTAATCCTGCCTTTTGTGTCTTCACGGTACGCGTTTGTTTAGATGGAGGGCAGCGTCCCCAGTGCCAACATCCCTGGTGTGACTCCAAAGCCTAGTGTTTTCCATCAACAGCATCCACCCGGCAGACCCCAGCTGCCGAGGGAATGAGTGTGGGGGTGAGGGGTGAGGTGCAGGCAGAGTCTCACCCTCTCCTGGCAGGGAAGAGCGAGGGCCCTTGACCGAAGGCGCCAATTACTACTCTAACTGCCCTGCCGCACGGTCCCAGAGGCAGCTGGGAATGACGGCACACGCTGGGGGTCCCCGCAGCGCCTGGCGGGCTCCCTAAGGCGGCCAGGCCGTCGCCCATCTGGTGAGGCCTCTGGAGCCGAGGGCCTAATTAAGCGTCATCTGGCCACCTGAGAAGGCGCGGCGGGCCGCCCCGGCTCCCCCCTCCTCCAGGCGGGCCGCGGCTCTCCCAGCTGCGGATCTGGGGGGCTTGTTTGATGGAGCAGCTGCCCCGGCTAATTACTGGACAGCAGGGTCCCCAGGTGGCAGCCTCAGACTGGAGGGGATGGGCAGACATCAAGGGACAAGGAGGGGGGCAATCGCAGGGGTGGAGAGAGAGAGGGGTCAGAAGAGGAAGAAACAGAGAACAGAGCTGCGTGAGCGGCACCCGAGCTGGAAGACCTGAGGTGATCCGTGGGTGGGCCCATCCACGCGAGAAAGCCCTGCTCCCCCTCCCCTCTTCCTTCATTGCTAGCTTAGAAGCGAGGCTGAGCCACCGAGACGCTTAATTCCCCGGTTTTCTCTCTTGTGACAGAGGATCGCCGGGAGCAGTGAGATGGGGTTGAGGGAGACTAGGACGAGGTCCCTGGACTCCGGTTTTCACATCTGGTCTTGCGGCCGCGGCACATCATTCTGTCCCCTCTGTCCTCCGTGTTCAGAGCATGTCAGAGCATGCTTCCTTCTCTATGTTCCAGCCCTCTGCTTCATGCTTAGCATCACCTTCCGCCCAGCCTTGCTCCTTCAGTCCTGGGACTAACCAGCAGCTTTTCATTGGGAGAACATTGGCCTTAGAGGCCTGAGTGAGGGGCGGGAGGAGGAGCGATAGTGCAGAGGCTTGAGGAAGAGGATGGTGTTGAAATCAAAATTACCATATTGCCGAGACCGGTTTGGCTCAGTGGGTAGAGCGTTGGCTTGCGGACTGAAGGGTCCCGGGTTCGATTCCGGTTAAGGGCACGTACCTTGCTTGCGGGCACATCTCCACAGTGGGGCGTGCAGGAGGCGGCTGATCGATGTCTCTCTCTCATCGATGTTTCTGACTTTCTATCTCTCTCCCTTCCTTTCTGTAAAAAATCAATAAAATATACTTAAAAAAAAATTACCGTATTTTCCGGCGTATAAGACGACCCCCAACTTTTCCAGTTAAAATATAGAGTTTGGGATATACTCGCCCTATAAGATGACACCCGGCGTATAAGACGACCCTCGACTTTTGAGAAGATTTTCCTGGGTTAAAAAGTCGCCTTATACACTAGAAAATACGGTATTCTTTGCCCTTGTTGGACTGTAGACAGGCAAGCATACGTGTGTTTTAAGGTGTTTTGTACCTTAGTGTCCCCAAACCCTGGCAGTTGTGCAGTTGCTGACATGCATGCCAGACTCTGCCCCCTACTTCCTGGGTGTTTTCCCTGTGTCTGTGCAGTCACCCCATGACATGAGACAAATGGAAAGAATAAGGGGACAAATTAAGGGGAAAGAGAATGGGAAGTGAAACCATTTCCAGCAGATGGATCGGCAAAAGGTGCAACCTCCAGATTACTGATGCTCCGCTGTGACCATTGCTAGCTTAGAAGCGAGGCTGAGCCACCGAGACACTTAATTCAACGGTTTTCTCTCTTGTGACAGAGGATCGCCGGGAGCAGTGAGATTGTGTTGAGTGAGACTAGGACGAGGTCCCTGGACTGCAGTTTCCATATCTGGTCTTGCGACCGTGGCACATCATTCTGTCCCCTCTGTCCTCCGTGTTCCCACTGGAGAATGTCAGAGCATGCTTCTGTCGGCGGACCGGAAGGTACCCTTTCCCGAGCACATTCGAGGTTAGCATTTCATGTCACTCTGTTTGGTGTAACAGGACTCCAGGGGAAATGGCTCTCTCCCCACCTAACCCCGCACCGCCACAGTGTGCTCGATTAAAGGCAGTTTTGTTCGAGGAAAGGGAAGCTGGTAGATGGAGAGCAGATGTTTTGAGACCCATCCTGTGTGCCCCAACCATCAGAAGGGTGTGCTGTGCAGATGCGCGCCAGTTGTTGACAGCTGGGGCAGGAATTAAAAGGGCGGTGGGATTTTTCAAAGTGACAGGGAGATAATCTCATTAAGCGAGTGAGGTTCCCACACAACCGTGGGCCCAGCCCTTGTGACTCCAGGGAGGACGTGGGCAGCCCCAGCCTGCCACAGCAGGATTCAGAGATGTGGATCCCTCAGGCAAGAGTCGCAAGGGTGAGCGACTCTCTTCTGAACACTAGAACCTTTTTTTTTTTAAATTAAATCTTTATTATTCAGATTATTACATTTGTTTCTCTTTTTTCCCCTCCACAGCACCCCTCCACCCAGCTCCCACCCCTCCCTCTGCCCTTAGCTCCCTCCCATTGACCTCATCCATAGGTGTATGATTTTTGTCCAGTCTCTCCCTATATACCCCTCACCCCTTTCCCCCTGAGAATTATCAGTCCACTCCCTTTCTGTGCTCCTGATTCTATTATATTCACCAGCTTATTCTGTTGATCAAATTTTTAATTCACTTAATTTTTAGATTCACTTGTTGATAGCTATGTATTTGTTGTTCATAATTTTTTGGCTTTTACCTTTTTCTTCTTCCTCTTCTAAAAGAGTTCCCTTCAGCATTTCATATAACACTGGTTTGGAGTTGATGAACTCCTTTAGCTTTTTCTTATCTGTGAAGCTCTTTATCTGCCCTTCAATTCTGAATGTTAGCTTTGCTGGGTAGATTATTCTTGGTTGCAGGTTCTTGCTATTCATCACGTTGAATATTTCTTGCCACTCCCTTCTGGCCTGCATCGTTTCTGTTGAGAAATCAACTGACAGTCGTATGGGTGCTCCCTTGTAGGTAATAAACTGTTTTTCTTTTGCTGCTTTTAATATTCTCTCTTTGTTTCCATTCATCGCAGGCTGTGGTCATCTTTGGCTCCTTCGAATGTCCTCTGGGCACAGAGTGGACCCAGTGAAGGAAGAGGGGGAGGCAGAGGAAGAGAATCTTCCTCCTAATGGGTGTCAGCTTTCAGCTGGGTGCAGACTAGTGGGAAGTTGGATTTCGTCAGTCTTAGAGGAAAGGTCATTGTTTTAAAATCACCGTGGGGACCAAGATAAATCTGAGAGAACAGTTGTTACTGTTTACTGCAGGTCCCTCAGCATCCCAGATTTACCCTTGAGGTCCAGTAGAAAATGACCACCTCTCTGAAGCCTGTGGATTCTGCATGGGGATGTGGTGGTCTCAAGAGGCCCAGCATGGCTCTGTGGTGGGCACCTTTCCAGTCTCTGATGGATGGCAACCAATCATCTGCTTGACTAACTCCCAACTAAAGTTGCTCCGGGCATTGCATTGTGGGCAGTTCAAGTGGTGAGAGGCCCATGTTTTATTGTGAAATCTGCTTCCTTGAAACTTCTCTCGCTAATCCTGGCTCTGCCCTCCGGCACAGCACAGGAGAAGTATACAGTGGTACCTCGAGATACGAGTTTAATTCGTTCCGTAACCTTGAGGCGTGGGAAACTATGAGACACTGGAGTCTCGGTAAACTGGTGGGTCGTGTGCAGCCGGCCGATCGGCGCGATGACTCCTATCTCAACTGTTGCTCATATTTCAAAGCAAAAATCACTTGCTCAACGGCTCTTATCTCAAAAATCTTGTATGTTAGGGCACTCGTATCTCGAGGTACCACTGTAATGCCTTTTGCAGAGGAAAGCTCTCCACCTTTCCCTACATTATAACAGGTCCCTACATCTTCCTTCATACAAGACACACATTCCAAGTATGACACGATGTCACACTCCCTCACCACCTACTGTAGACGTCACCCGTGTTTTTAGCATTTACATCAATCAGGACCCAGAAAGGAAAATGGACACACTCTCAAACACAGCCAGTGGTGGGAAATTAACACAGGAGCTTCTTATGTTGTTGCAGAAGGAGAGAAGGAACACAAAGGCAGATGTGAGAGAATCCATCATTCGTAACTGCAGGAAGCAGCCACCATTCCTGGAGCTGGAGAAGGGTGAGAGGAAGGGACACTCAGGGGCAGAACCGGGACCGGGCTGAAGGTCCAGGTAGGGCGACAGTCTTGCTGATGCCGGAACCATCCAGGCTCTGTAGACATTCCCGTTGGGCTTATAGTCAATGAAACCCCTTATTGACAGGAAGCAGGTGAAGTATTTTAAAAAATGAGGGTTTGACTAAAGTTCAGGTCTCTAATGGATCTACTTTTTTCTTGCTTTGCTAGCATATTGTCTCTTCCTTTTGGTCGTGATCCTTTCTTTTTCCCTTGGAGAAGTTGCCTCTTCCATCCTTGTGGCTGGGTTGTCTGTCACATGACCCCGGCATCCCTGGTTACAGGGGAGGGCACATAAGACAAGTCTTAAAACTTGGGAAGAGGTGCTGAGGGGACTTGGGCAGATGGCGGGTAGAACTGAGACTGTTGATGGCACCCCTCTACAGAAACGGTACTTGGCTTCTCTACTGACATTCCTGCGGCTGCTCTGATTGTGTCCTTTCCAAGACCTGTCTTTGCTACTATCACAAACACTGCCCAGTATCCTTTCTATAAAACCCTTTCTTACCTTGGTTAGCCAGGGTCTATTTCTGTTGCTTACAACCAAATAAACTGGGATAATAGGCAGTCCTGTATTCTCTGTAGGCAAGAGGGCACTGTCTTGCTTGGTTGAGATCCATCAAATAATGTCTCTAAATCCAGCACAAAGCTATCCCTATATCTCTTTGTCCTCAAAAGTATTAGAAGCGCAATGAATTAGTACCAGCGTGGAAAGTCGTCTTCTCATGGTGTGCTGAAGAGATCTATCCTCATTGCTGTGAGTTCTAAAACCTGCGATGCAGGTGAATGTATGGAAATCAGGTCTGGAAACAAATTTTACTGGGACTGTTTTGATTTGTTCATATTGAAATGGGTGCATCAAGTTGTAAAAAACTTTTTATTTCCCAACAATGTGAACAGAGAGCATCTCAAGGCTTCATCCTATCCTTGGATTTGACCTTCCTGCACCTCCATAATTCAATCAGAAATGGGCCGACCAGAAAGTGAGCATATATCTAATTATGTTAATTGGTACTTTAGAAAAATTTCTTCATATTAGATCATTTTACAGGGCTGTCAAAATATCTTCAAAGCAATTGCATCAACATATCACATATCCAGCCCTAGCTGGTTTGGTGCAGTGGATAAAGTATTGGCCCAAGGACTGAAGGGTCCCAGGTTCGATTCTAGACAAGGGCATGTACTGCGATTGCAGGCTCCATCCCCAGCCTTGGTTGGGGTGCTTGCAGAAGATAACGAGTGGATGTATCTCTCTCTCACATCAATGCTTTTCTTTCTCTCTTTCTCTCTCTGTCTCCTTCCCTCCCTTCCACTCATTCTAAAAATAAATGGGAAAATATCCTTGGATGAAGCTTAACAACAACAACAATAAATCATGAATCTGATTTCTCTGTACACATATGACTCATTAAAAATGTGCCAAATGTATGGCTTTTGCAAGATGAACACCCGCCATCACCACACTACTTTCCAAGGGGACAGACTCAAGTTTATCAGCTGCTTATTTATCCAGTCATTCAGCTACTTAAGGAAACTTCACTTCACTGTCAACCAGTCCATGTTTACCCATATTATCTATAGAGATAGTTTGATAATGTCTTCTTGGACTGGACCACGGAAAACATTGCCTTCCCCTAATACTTTCTCAACACGGAAACAAGAGTAGGTTGGGAACTCTTGCTTCATAAGAATCATGTTGGCACAAATAATTCTGTTTAATAATTGTTTAATACAATCCTTGGTAATCATTGTCTTTTAAAAAGTGGCCAGGTCTTGGTGTGAAGTAGGGAATCCTAGCCCTGGCTGGTTGGGCTCAGTGGATAGAGCATTGCCTGTGGACTGAAGAGTCCCAGGTTTGATTTCAGCCAAAGGCACATGCCCAGGTTGCGGGCTCAGTCCCCAGTGAGGGGCGTGCAGGTAGCAGCTGATCAATGTTTCTTCTCATCGTTGATGTTTTTCTCTCTCTCTCCTCCTTCTATGAAATCAATGATTTTTTTTTTTAAGAAAAGGAGGAGTCTCAGAAAGACTACCTCCTGGCTGCCCTCTGGGTCCCTGAAGCCACACCACGCTTGTCCTCTGAGGGGTCTGACCACGCGGCCCCACACACCTCGGATGTACTTACCTTTTGCTCTGGAGGGGCTTTGGGAAACATGATGAGGCAGTTTATGAATTTCATATTTGTTGCCATAAACCATCAAAGATAAATGAGTTTCTGGAAAACACTAAGAAAAGCATTTATCTTCGGACAGCTCCCTCTGAATCGGTTGAGTCCTGGAGAACAGAATTCGAAGGCAGAATGAATAAGGTGTTTCATGTTTACAAGCTTTGCTCAATGATGTGAAGTTTAGAAAGGCGTGCATAAATATGAGGAATGCCAAGAGCAATTTCTCACTCTAAATTTGGCTCTCAGGATAGATGAGAGTGTTGAGGTTCCTTACGCAGGACCGTGGTGCCAAAGAGAAAACTCTCCAAAAGGAGTCTAGGAACTGGTTATTTTGCCCACATGAGACCAGCTGAGCCAGCTCTGTGGGGTGACGCATGGGGAAGGGCACTCGATGACCGTGTCAAATTGGGCTGCAAAACACTAGTTGGAGTTCTCCATCCAGAATCTGAAGCAGCCAGCAGAGATCATGCTCGCTGGTGACATGAGAGGTCAGACAGTCACGCGCCTGCGAGACATCCGTGTCTGGGGGATCTCAGATTCCCGGTGGCTATTTGGGAAAATGTCAATGACCACGTGTCGCCGTTGAATATGCTTCTGATTCCCACATCAGGTTCGGCGTTGATAGAGTTTTCTCCTGAAATGTGAAGCATTTTGTTAACGGCTCTAAGATATGTCTGCTCAGGGGCTTAGATCTTCCCAAGAGATTCTCATTTTATGGGAAGGAGGTGGTATGTTTAATGAGCTGCGTCCCTTGCATTTTTGAAAGCCACCTCTGTCCTTTGTCACTGCCACTTCAGGAGATAGCTCTGTTCAAACCCCCCACCCCCTCACACATACACAGTATTTCAGTATCTGGAACATGTTAGAAATAGTTGCCACTACTTCATGATCTTGATTTTTAAAATTTGTTTCTGAATAACTCTTATTCTGAAACAAATAACTCTTCTTCTGTATTTTGATAATCATTTGCTTTTTTTAACATTTTATTATATTCAAATGATGATGTTACATTTCCATACCTCTGACAATATTTTAACATTAGTTTTATATCTCTATCTCTTTCTATCTCTATCTCTATCCCTGTCTCTATCTCTATCTATCTTTAATGACTGTGTTTTTTTTTTTTCTGGAGATTTAAAGTGTATATATGTATTTATTGATTTCGGAGAACAAGGGAGAAGGAGAGATAGAAACATCAATGATGAGAGAGAATCATTGATTAGTTCCCTTCTACAAGCCCCACACTGGGGATCGAGCCCACAACCTGTGCATGTGCCCTGACCTGGAATCAAACCATGACCTCAAGGCTCATAGGCTGATGCTCAACCACTGAGCCATGCCTGAGATTTGTTATTTTAATTTAATAAATCTTTATTGTTCAGATTATTACAATTGTTCCTCTTTTTTTCCTCCATAGCTCCTCTCTACTTGGTTCCCACCCCCCCTCTACCCTTACCTCCCCCACACTGTCCTCATCCATAGGTGTACGATTTTTGTCCAGTCTCTTCCCGCACCCTTCACACCCCTTTTCCCTTGAGAATTGTCAGTCCACTCCCTTTCTATGCCCCTGATTCTATTATATTCACCTGTTTGTTCTGTTCATCAAATTTTTAATTCACTTGATTTTTAGATGCACTTGTTGCTAGCTATGTGTTGTTCATAATTTTTATCTTTACCTTCTTCTTCTTCTTTCTCTTCTTAAAGAATATCCTTTAGCATTTCATATAATACTGGTTTGGTGGTGATGAACTCATTTAACTTTTTGTTATCTATGAATCTCTTTATCTGCCCTTCAATTCTGAATGATAGCTTTGTTGGGTAGAGGAATCTTGGTTGTAGGTTCTTGCTATTCATCACTTTGAATATTTCTTCCCACTCCTGTCTGGCTTGCATAGTTTCTGTTGAGAAATCAGCTGACAGTTGTATGGGTGCTCCCTTGTACGTAACTATTTTTCTCTTGCTGCTTTTAATATTCTCTCTTTGTCTTTTGCTTTTGGCATTTTAATTATGATGTGTCTTGGTGTGGTCCTCTTTGGATTCCTTTTGTTTTGGGTTCTGTGCGCTTCCTGGACTTGGAAGTCTATTTCTTTCACCAGGTGGGGGAAGTTTTCAGTCATTATTTCTTCAAATAGGTTTTCGGTATCTTGTTCTCTCTCTTCTTCTGGCACCCCCATAATTCTGATGTTGATATGCTTGAATTGTCCCAGATGCTCCTTACACTATCTTCATATTTTTGGATTCTTTTTTTTCTTTTTTCTTTTCTGGTTGAGTGTTTTCTGCTTCTTTTAAATCTTTGACTTGATTCTTGCATTCCTCTAGTCTGCTGTTAGGTCTCTGTATAATATTTTTTATTTCAGTTAGTGTACATTTAACTTCTAGTTGGTCCTTTTTCATATCCTCGGGGGTCTTGTCAAATTTATTAGCCTTTTCTAAGAAATTCTTGAAAAACCTTATAATCGTGGTTTTGAACTCTATATCCAGTCGTTTGTTTTCCTCTTTCTTTCATTTGTGATTTGTTTCTTTATCTCCACATTTTGGCTGCTTCCCTGAGTTGGTAGAGTAGCTTTGTGTGCTAGGTGTTCTATATGGTCCCGTGGCTCAGCCTCCTCAGTTACCTGAGGTGGACACTCTTGGTGCACTCCTTTGTGGATTCTGTGTAGAGCCTTATTGTAGTTCAGTTGTGATTGTTGTTGGTATCACTGGGAGGAATTGACTTCCAGGCCAACTGGCTGTGAGGATCAGCTGTGTCTATGTGGGGAGAACTTCTGTGCTGGGGGCAGCCTTATGAGACAAGACTTGCAAAATTGCAAAAGCCTCTGTGCTTGGCTTGGATGGGGCAGAGTCTCAGGGCTGAGCAGACAGCTTTGGCCTCCCATCAGCTCTAACCTATGAGGCCCCTGGGTCTCAGTGTCTCTCAGTAATCACTGCATTCCTCTCTGTACACACCCGCATGCACTTCCAGACCTCTCTGCCTTTCACAGTTCCCCTGAGCTTCTGTGTGCTCCTCTCTTTTCCCAACAGTCTAGACTCCCCCCGTATGAGTCTAGGACCCCAGGGTCTTGCCCAGAACTGGGGTTCAGTGCAGTCAGGAGTTTCTATCTTCTTCCTGCTAGAGAAAGCCAGCCAGGCATTCAGTTGCCCATCCTCTCCACGTGCATGTCTTTTTGCAGCTCCTCTGAGTCTCCATGTGCCCCTCTCTTTCCTTCTAGTTGTAGAATTTCCACTCAGCCATCTTTCCTTAGTTCTGGATAGTGTCCATTTTGTCTTTTAGTTGTAATTTTGATATTGTCATGTGAGGCAGCAGTTTAGGTGTTTACCTCTGCCACCATCTTGGTTTCTCTTTCCATGCCTGAGATTTTTAAAACACACTTTTTGCTCAGTAAAATTTATTTTATAATATAAAAGTGGTTCATAAAAGTATTAGTTAAGTATACTTCTTTACTTTGGAAAAGTACAGTATTAACTATATTAATAATGGTTTTCATGTTAATCACTAGTAACTCTTAACTTTCAAAGGCTCGGTTTATATGTTGAAATGTGTTCATTTATAGTTGATTTTACTAATTTTTACTTCATTTTCAATCACTACTTAACAAAGATATTTGGGATACCTATTTGTTTTAGAGAGATCTTTATTATTATGAAAATGCTGGCCCTCATGAAAGTCTACATATTTCTAAAAAGTTATTGCCAGGTCTGGATAATTTTCTCCTTTTCCTAATGCACCCACTCCTTATTTTTAAAAAATGGAGCATATTTCTGTTCTCTAACCACAACCTCCTCCCCTTTAACCTCCAAATCCTCAGCACTCCTTGCCCACACCTTCCTCTGTGTAATAGGATGTCGTTCACCTTGGCCTTCAGACTTGAACTCATTTGAGTGACTGGGTATTTTCTTATCATTTCATCGCTTAGCTTAGGTTCCAATTTTCTACCACCATATTTGTTCTGAAGTTCCCCATTTGAAGGTCACTTTCTTCAGGTAGAAAAAGGAACATTGAATTGCCTGGTCCTTCTGTTAGCTTTTGACCTGACACCACTTGCTCAACCACGGGCTTTTGCATTCCCCACTTTTATTCCTGCCCCAAGCCTCATCCAGAGCCCCCTCTCAGTGCCCCTCGGCTGTCTTTTTAAGCCTCCGTGCAACCTGGACTCTGCTTCTCCCGGTGTCATTACGACGGGGCTGTGTTCCTTGGTTAATGTGCTTCCTTTCATACTTCAGACATTGCTTTTAAAATCTGAGATCAGAGCGCTCTCTGCATAGCTTTTCCATTTGTTTGCTTTTAAGTCACTCTCCTTTTTTCTTCTTGGCCGATGTTGTTTGTTGTTATGAACTAAATGTTTGTGTCCCCCTAGAATTTATGGGCTGAAATCTAGCCTTCAATGTGATGGTATTTGGAGAGGGGCCTTTGAGAGGTGATTAGGAGTCTTCATGAATGGGATTAGTACCTTTATAAGAAGAGGCCAGAGAGCTAGCTCGCTCTCTTTCTGGCATGTGAGGATAAGATGTGAAGGTGCCGATCTGCGCATTGGTAGAGGGTCATTGCTGGTACCCCAATGTCTACCTCCCAGCCTCCAGAACTGTGGGAAATACATTGCTGTGGTTTAGAAGCCACCCAAACTATGGTGCGTTGTTATAGTAGCCGAATGGACTAATATGTGTCACTAGTAGAATCCTATTCTGTGAACTTTCTGTCCACTTTTAGCCATTTTTAAGGTCAAGGTGTTGCCAAGGGAGCCAGACCTACTTTTTCTCTGAACTTTTAGAAACCACCTTGATCCCAAAGTCTAGAATTTATGTCTGATCATAGTCAACGCTTTCTTTTCCATTGGCTGTTACATGTTCTGCAGTGATGATGGCTGCTTTATCAGAGTGTTTATTTCACTATTCTAGGCTGATTGTGCCTCGAAGTTAGTAAGAAGACTGCAAAGTGGGGGGGGGGGGCTCTGAATTTGGCAGGTATGGGTTCAAATCTCCAAGGAACCTTTGGTGATCTTGAACAACCTACATGATGGCCCTCAGAGGCCTAAAAAATTGGGTCAGTTAGACAGCTTTGCAGGGATGCTTTCAAAATAATGAAGTATGCAAAATGCCATCAGCTCAATAAAGGGTAGTCATCATTATTCTTCCTGAATAATGTTTTTGATCTTTTGGGAAACTGTTACTCCAGCATATGTGTAATACATGTGAGTTGATAGTCTTGCGTGACTCAGTGAAAGCTACACCGGGTAACATTAGGGGGGAAATGCATTGCAGACACTCTGATGGCAAAGGTCGTACTGGCTGAGCACACAGGTTCTGAAACTCAATGGTCTGACTCAGAGTCTTGCTGAGCCACACACTGGTCTGTGAACTTGGGCAAAAGGCCGCAGCATTCTGTGTTCCCATTTCTTTATCTAAGAGCAACCCTATTTCATGGGGTTGTTACAAAGATTTAATGAGTACATTTATGTAATTGTTTAAATTATCGCCTGGCATATAATCAGCACTTAATCAGCGTTAGCTCTTCTTATGATAATGCCGAGGATGGCATTGTATAAACACAGAACCAAGAATGCCAGAAGCACCAGCATCCACATATAAACCGGGCTATCTGAAACAAAATTGAGAAAGTTGTGGAGATAGAGCAATAGAAATGCACAAGAGGAAGTTGCTGGAAAACAGTGCCAAGAAGGCTTAGGTTGAAAAGTCATTCCGTGGGGAAACACGTGAGAACTTCAGGGGAAATGGTTTCAGAGTCCTGATGCCAGAGGAGATCAGATTTAGGGACAGTGAAACTTTTGCCATTGATTTTGCATCGCCTCTCGTTGAATCATTGGAGCCCTCAGCCGAGTGGCCTATCTGGGTACCTCCGCCTTCTCAAGATCTCACCCCCATTCTCTAAGACGGGCTGTCAGGGACAGGCACTCAGTCAACCCAGCTTTTAAAACATGGGTCCCTGAAGGCTCACCTGCGGGCTTAAAGGCAGGGAAAGTCGCAAGAAGAAGCACTTAAAACAAGATCAGTACCTTCAGGACTATTCCCTGGTTCAGCAGCTGGCAAACTCATTCGTCAACAGAGCCAGACATCAAGAGGACAACGATGAAAATTTCTTTGGAGAGCCACATTTTTTAAACTTAAACTTCTTCTAACGCCACTTCTTCAAAACAGACTCGTCCAGGCCGTGGCATTTTGTGGAAGAGCCACACTCAAGGGGCCAAAGAGCCGCATGTGGCTCGAGAGCCGCAGTTTGCCGACCACGGCCCTGGACCAAAGGAACAAAACACTGCTCAGTGTGAGAAAGTCCTCGGGATTTCACCAGATGGAAAGAGATGGATAAACATCCATCTCCGCCATTGTCTGCTCTCATGGTTTATTAAAACACTGGTAGCTTGAGGCCCTTAACTTTCCAAACATAATATTGATGCCCCCAAGGAGTACCAGGGCCTTTATCATGAAGGATCTTCAGAACATTTCTCTTTCAGGAAGGGGGGCCAGGCCAGAACCCCAAATCTCCAACCACGCTATCTTATCAGCATAGCTCATGGTTAGACAGAGCACGTTGTCATCAGAATATCAGGGCCTGAGTCCTTACATCTTGGCCACGTTTATGTCCTTTTAAAACTGCGGCAACCTGGATGGAACTGGAGAGCCTTATGCTTAGTGAAATAAGCCAGTCAATGAGGGAGAAGCATCACACGATCTCACTCATTGGTGGATAATAAAGAACATTATAAACTGATGAACAAAAGGATAGATACAGAGGCAGTAAAGCTTCAAACAGACTGTGAAATTACAGCAGGAAGATTAAAGTTAGGTGAGGTAGATAAGAGATCAATCAAAGGACTTGTATGCATGCATATAAGCATAACCAATGAACAAAGACACTGGGAGGGTTGGGGTATGCCTGGGAGGGAGGGGGGGGGCAATGGGGAGATATGTATAAAAAATTAATAAAAAAAATTAAGGAAATTCCTACATTAATGAGAAAGAAACCCTAATTATATTTTTATAATTCACTAAAATATATGTAAATGCTTATTGTTATAACTAATCTAATTAAATCTAATCATTTTAAATGTAAAAAAAACAAACAAACTGCGGGTAGAAAAACAAAAACAAAAAACAAAACTGCGGGTAGTAATGCTACCTAACCTGAAATGTTTCATAAGGATTAATGAATTAATATCATGTCCTGCACACAGGCACTCCTTACCAAAGCCCGCTTTGTTCTTTGAGGGCTGTCCAAGAATTGGTGATTATAAACCGAGAAAAACTTTTCTTTGTTCAGGAATTCCTCTCTCTTCCTTCGATAACTATTCTTGTTTATGAAGAGTAGTATTTGAGCTGGGTTTCTGGAAGAGTCTAGTCTATTTAAACCGAAGCTCAATTGGAGGTGGAACTTATTTGAATTTCTGCTGACTCTTCAGAGTTCATCCAGATCAGCGAGTCCTCAGGAAGCCTCTTCAGCGACTCTGATTGCCTGGCGAGACTCCTGCAGGGTGCCCCTGGCGCATGCGTCCATCGATTTACATCACATTTTGCGTTTCTCTCCACATCCGAATGCATCGTTTTCAGTTTTTAAGGCTATTGCCAGATCATGAAAGATAACATATGCTCAGCATTTTAAAATATATCACAGGTGAATTTATTTCTCGTGTGCGATTCCTGTTTGGCATATAAAGGGCAGACAGGGGTGTAATTTAAAAAAAAATACGGTGTTGAGTCAGGTTGACTGCATTAAAGGCCCGAATCCTCTCTTTATTTTGTCTATGACCCTAGGCAAGCTCTCTCAACTCTACGAACCTTAATCTCTTCATCTTTTTTTGTGTGAAAAATAAATTTTTATTTTTTTTCCTTTTTTATTGACTTCATTGGGTGACACTGGTTAACAAAATGATGTAGGTTTCAGGTGCACAATTTTGTGCACTGGATTGCATGTTCACCGCTCAAGTTAAACCTCTGTCCCTCACCGTTTATCCTCCTATTCCCTCCTCTAACTCCCCCAACGCTTTTCCCTCTGTAATCACTGTAATGTTGTTCATGTCCATGAATTTCTCTCAGTCCTCTACCCCCACCTAAGTCCTTTCATTTATTCATCTTTAATATGAGAACAATTGAGACAATTAAATGGAATAAAACCACATACCAAGATACTGGACAAATGTTGGTTCAGATCAGTCTGTGGACCCTCCCTCCTCACCGTCAGTTGGTCGGTCTCGAGTTCTACCTACCCTCTTGGTTCCTTAATCAACTGGCAGTCCAATCTAGTGACCCGTTTCTGATACCTTTTGTATAGTTTTGGGTTTTGGTTATTCTCCCAAGATCTTTTTCATAGCCATTCTCAACTCCCAGGGGTCCTTACACTGTATAATGATAAATAGGACTTGAGTGCTTATTAAAAATGCTAATTTCAGGACCTCAGCCTGAATGATCCTGATTCTTTAATTCAAGGAAGGGCTCAGGAATCTGCATTTTCAGCATGTCCGAAGTAATTGCACCAGGTAATTCTAAGTGCTGCAGAAATTACTCTTTGTGAAATTGCTAGGTCCTACGAATCAGCTGCTTATTTGTCCAAATAATGCCTCTAAGCAGGGGTCCTTAACCTTGATTACATGCACAGGCTTTAGAGTCCCTTTGAGCTCCCCCAAATTGGAGGCAAATCATGTGTGGATACATTTCCTTGGGGAGAATTTTGTCCTATAGCTTTCCCTTTACATATGTTCACGAACCTTCTCTCCCACTGCCCTCTCCCACCAAAAACAAAACAAAAACCTCAAGAACTGTATCTCCATGCCCCAGACCAGTGGTTCTCCACCTTCCTAAGGCCATGACCCTTGCATACAGTTCCTCATGTGGTGGTGACCCGCAACCATGAAATTTTGCTACTGTTATGCATCGTGATGTAAATATCTGCATTTTCCGATGGTCTTAGGCGACCCCTGTGAAAGGGTCGTTCAACCCCCAAAGAGGTCGCGACCCACAGTTTGAGAACCACTGCCCCAGACCATTTTCCACTCCAGCTCTGAGAGCTGTCTTTCTCCTGTAACCAACCAGACAGGGCTGGGTCAACCACTAGCCTATCTTCTCATGATCTTACCCCATGGCTGCATACCATGGGCAGGAGCATCCAGATGTGGCGTATCTGGCCTATCTCTAAGTGTTTTCCAGTTGGTTTACATCCCTGCTGAGCACAGGTATTGGGGAAACCCTGTTGTAAGTCCTGTGTGGATCCTGCCAGGTGCCCAAAGATGATGGTCCTTTAGGTCTTCTCTGGGTGGGAAGTTGTCTGTAAGGCCTACTGTTAGGAGTTCTGGTTTTTCATCGGGAGCTCATGGAATATCTCTACAGCAGTGGTTCTCAACTTCCCTAATGCCACGTCCCTTTAATGCAGTTCCTCATGTTGTGGTGACCCCCAACCATATTAGCAATGAAAATAATTTTATGGTTAGGGGTCACCACAACATGAGGAACTGCATTAAAGGGACGTGGCATTAGGAAGGTTGAGAACCACTGCTCTATAGGGACCCAAATATCTAGCCATCCTGGCGAAGGTCTGGGACCCACTGGCCTGGTTATTCTTTCTCTGGGGAAGTCGCACCACAACTCCCTTGAGCACTGAGCTTAACCCACGGGAAGATTTCCCTTTCTCCTCGCCAGGAACACAGTCCAAACACATCAGCTTCCTGGAGGATGGGGGGAAGCTTGCTTGCTGCCTGTACTCACAGTCCCTTTAACTTAACTTCCTCTAAGTTTGTGGGGTGGGGCCCACCTGGACCCCTATCATTTAAATATCTTGTCTTCAATGCTCTACTATTGACAAATAACCAAATAACCCCTTACCACACCTCCAACTCTACCACCATCACCACCACTACCAGTACCACCACCAATGCCTGACTCTCCACTAAGGAGAACCCTGTTTCTCCTCCAATGACCTTTCATACTGTCTCAGGCTTTGGGGCATCTATAAATGGCTTGCTGGTATTTGCTGATGATGCCTTTATGCATGTGTTTTTCCTCTGGGCAGATCCATTCGGTTCCAGTCTTTAGACCTGCTTACCTCTGGGTTTCAAGTTGCCTAATGCTGAGGGATAAATAGGGGGCCATGGGTTACTGGCATGGCCAGTCAGCTCTACCTCATGGTCCTTGTGATCTCTGAGCCCACAGCGGTAGCCACCTCTGTCCCGATCTGCGAGTTAAGTCAACGAGGACCTTAGAGGGGCAGTGGGGATGAAAGGGACAAGAGACACAAGGAATGGAAACAAGACAAAGTTCTGATCAAGTCTCGTTTATTCAACAATAGATCGGGGTATTTATGCGGAGAAGGAGGAATGAGGAAGTTAGCAAAAATTCCTAGCCCTAAGGTGAAACGCCTGGCTTTCGGGAGCTAGGGAAAGAGATAGTGTTTGGGGTAATAGAAACCTTGCCCGAGGTGAGTGCTAATGTGGCTGGAGCTTACTACAGAATGGCTGTCAAGCACAAAAAGTTTCCCACACACCTCTTCTGTACCTTGTGTCCTTCTTCCCACAATGAAAGCATCCTGGGAGAAGCCTAGCATTGATTCTTCCAGTGCTGGTGTCTGCCCTGCTGGCGAAGATGGCACACTGGGCCTGCAGATGGTGAAGTGCCTTTGCATTCACTCCCCTGCCTCCCCTCGCTTTGTTCTCCAGCTTATTCTGTGTGAAGAGCTTAGCGGTGCTGGGCTCGGGAAGAGAGCAGGCAAATATGGCGATTAAAATGCTCACAACAACAGATGGCAGGAAGCGTCGCCTTGAAATTCAGATGAGCAGCGGGTTTTTATTATTAAATTTATCTCCATCATTTGCTAGAGAGGTCTGTCCTTCTACTTGCTCACTGTGCGCTGAAATCATCTTGTTTTTCAATATCTGTAACAAGAAGCTGTTCATTATGCCAGTTCTCAATACATCCATATGGTCCCACGTATAATTGTCACCTTAGTTACATGGACGTAGTCTTTGTATTTAGACAAAGCGAACGCTCACCTTATCCTAAAGAAAATGGTAAGTTTCTGAGATTTTCAGGCTTACCGATTTCTATGTTGGTGAGAATAAAATAAGCCTTTTGCAGGGGCGGGGGAGGGGACAGAAGAAGGGAGATAATAAAAAAAATATTGGTCCTTCAATTGATTTTAAAACATTATCTTGGGTCCTGCGTGTAACTCCTATTTCACGACTATTAAAACATAAGCATCTGCCGAGGCTGGTTTAGCTCAGTGGATAGAGCATCCGCCTGCCGACTCAAGGGTCCTGGGTTCCATTCCAGTCAAGGGCATGTATCTTGGTTGCGGGCACATCCCCAGTAGGGGGTGTGCAGGAGGCGGCTGATTGATGTCTCTCTCTCATCGATGTTTCTAACTTTCTATTCCTTTCCCTTCCTCTCTGTAAAACACCAATAAAATAAATTACAAAACAAACAAACAAACAATAAAAAAAACCATAAGCATTTAAGCTCCCTTTGTGAATCTGTGATTTTTCATTTTCAACATCCAGTAAGGAAAACCAAAGTCCCTCAAGTTCTTTGGAATTCTGAATTTAAATGCTTCTTATACCTTATTATTCCCCCTAAGCAAAGTAGGATTCTCCACGCTCACTATTATTATCAAAAGCAGCTCCATCAGCATCACCTCCTTTCTGCTCCATGGTGATTGCCCGTTTAATTTCAGGTGTGGCAGAAAGAACCCCATGCTCTAATATTTTTAACTCCTTCCAGATCAGGAATTCTAAAATCAGAAGTCCAAGGAGAGGAAGGGACATTGGGAGGTCATCTAGCTCAAACCTCTTCTTTCCAGAAAGGAAACATTCCCACATACAGAAGGGATTTATTTTCAAGAAGAGCAGGCTTTGTGAGGCAAGGGCTGGTGACGGGATAATGGACAACAATAGAAGGCTAGAACAGAACACTTCTGCCCTTTTCGCAGGATCTCCGCTCAGTGCGAAGGGCCTCCGGCGCTGGGGGAACGGCCATCGCAGGCAATTTTGTGAACTCAGGGAGCATCTTGGAGTGGAGAGAGCTGTGCACCGAGCCTGATGATTTCGCAGAGAACTGTCATTTTCCTAAGAGCCGGCATTTTCGGCCTCTTGAGCAACACCAACCACTGTTATCACAGCTTTGACTAGAGCAATCAATCAGGGGCTGGAAACATTAAACTCGAATATGTAATTTCGAAGGGGATCATTTCAGCCAAATTCACCCTGAACTGAACCGGCTTCAGCCGGCCCTTTTCCCATGAGAGGGTCACTGCCTGCTCCCGTGTCTCTGGCAAATTCCCTCCCTGCACGCACCCCTTCCAAGCCAGAGGAAATGAGGGGCCAGGCCAGGCATTGAGGAGGTTTCCTGAAAAGAATACAGTGGTACCTCGAGATACGAGTTTAATTTGTTCTGTAACCTTGAGGCGTGGGAAACTATGAGACGCTCGAGTCACGGTAAACTGGTGGGTCGTGTGCAGCCAGCCTATCCGCGCGATGACTCCTATCTCAACTGTTGCTCTTATTTCAAAGCAAAAATCGCTCGCTCGACAGCTCGTATCTCAAAAATCTCGTATGTTAGGGCACTCGTATCTCGAGGTGCCACTGTATTCAGAAATGTCCTAAAGGAGGCAGGTACAGGCTAGCTGGGAGAACCGGCTCCCGCTTCTTGCATTGCTGTGCACCTCGTCATTTCCAGAGTAAGGGTAATACAAGTGGCAAAGATGGCATGGAACTTCTTCTCCCTTCTCTCTGACCCCACCAGATGTTAGAAATGATCCAGCATCTGCTCTGGAAACCCAACAAGCCAGATTACATTTAAATTCATGGCGAAAGCCCTGCCAGAATAATCACACAGTCCTTAATTTCTTCTTGGCCAGCCAGCTGGAAATGAATGCTGTAGCCAACACTTCTGTTGCACCTAAGCTAAGTGTATAACCAGGCTAAAGAGAGGAACGGAAGGAAAGCGGACCCAGGTGGAATTTGGGGCGTGGTTTGGTGCCAGTTTCAGTAACCTGGCCCCCTGTCTTCGGGGTCTACAACTAGAGTGAGTGACCATTTTTTGTGTGTGTTTCGGTAACCTCGTGCGCTGCTGTTGACTGAGGGGTCCTGACCGGGGTTAGGAATGTGACTCTGCAGCCATTGTCTTGTCGGATGTAAGAACTTGCCCCGAAACAAGGGGGAACAGCAGCCACAAGCCCTGGTCTCCCCCCGCTCTCCCACTTTCCCTCTGCTCCCCCGCCAGACCACATCGATCATCTGTTCAACCTCGTAAGCAGCAAAAGCTCAGCCCTGGTGACAGCCTGAATGTCCGAGATGAATGTCCCACAGCCCAGCTCTATCTGTCACTGGCCCAAAGGGTGGGGGTCGAGAAAAAGGAAAGCATCCCTGAAACCGGGCCCCTCATCTGGCCCCCCTCACCTAGCCCTGTCTGTTGGGTTGGGTGTTGCTAGATGCTTCCGGTCATTTAAAGGGAGGTTGCACTGTTCTCTGCTGAATACAGCGGTACCTCGAGATACGAGTGCCCTAACATACGAGATTTTTGAGATACAAGCCATTGAGCGAGCAATTTTTGCTTTGAAATACGAGCAACATTTGAGATAGGAGTAATAGCGCGGATCGGCCGGCTGCACACGACCTACCAGTTTACCTCAACTTGAGTGTCTCATAGTTTCCCACGCCTCAAGGTTACAGAATGAATTAAACTCGTATCTCGAGGTACCACTGTATAAATAATTTCAAAGAACACCAGCATCAAGCAAGACCACTCAGACAAGGCACACAGAAGATCATTCCGCAATCATGTCAGGACACAGATAAAAACATAAATGTCCCCACCACACGAGTGACCAGACATCCCCCATCTTGGATGAGACGAGACAATGGATTTGTCTTTCCGGTCGCAGCTTTCACCTCGCTCCATCCTGATGGGCTTCTGGGTCAGAGTTATGAGCCTTAGAATTACCCCCACTTCCAAAGTAGAGAAAAGCTCCCTTTCCTTGTATGGTTGCCCCAGTTACCCAAGAGAAGCCCGAATTCTCTAACACGCCCCTTCTAACACGTGTATGTGCTCCCTTATCGCAGCGGGTCATCGCATCCAACTCTGTCCCATTGCAGGCATGTTGCCAGTGGTCTCAGGTTGAAGGGCATGGACATCCTCAATGCCATGCCCATCTCACGTCCTACTAAATGTGCAGGGACCTTCCTCTGAACCCCCACACCTCACCAATCACACAGCCTGATGAGTTTACCTTGCCAATAGCTCCTATAACCATTTCCTTCTCTATCCCTTCCCAGTAACTTCTGAGAACCAGGCAGGCAGGGTCCCTCATTTTGTCCAGGGCCACCGTCTCCAAGCTAGCCTTCCTGGGGTGCCCTTGACTTTCCCCAAACTGTTTGCACACTGCAGCCAGAGTCCTCCTTTCTAATTAGGCACCTTCAAAAGCCATTCTCCCTGGAAAGCACTTTCATGCTTCCTGATTCTCTTAAAGCAGCGGTTCTCAACCTGTGGGTCTCAACACCTTTGGGGGGCGAACGACCCTTTCACAGGGGTCGCCTAAGACCATCGGAAAATGCAGATATTTACATCACTATGCATAACAGTAGCAAAATTTCATGGTTGGGGGTCACCACCCCATGAGGAACTGTATGCAAGGGTCGTGGCCTTAGGAAAGTTGAGAACCACTGTCTTAAATGTCTTAAAGACACAGCTACTTGAAATGGATGACAAGGCCATAAGAAGTCTGGCCAGTGCTTGCCTCCTCAGCCTCATCTCATGTTACTTGCCCCCTCTTTCTGGCTCAGCCACATTGTCCTTCTCTCCTTTGCTTACACACCATATGCTTCTTCTTCTTTTTTTAAAAATATATTTTATTGATTTTTTACAGAGAGGAAGGGAGAGAGATAGAAAGTCAGAAACATCGATGAGAGAGAGACATCGATCAGCCGCCTCCTGCATGCCCCACAGTGGAGATGTGCCTGCAAGCAAGGTACATGCCCCCGACCGGGATCAAACCTGGGACCTTTCAGTCTGCAAGCCGACACTCTATCCACTGAGCCAAACCGGTCTCGGTGACCATATGCTTCTTGCTGCCATAGAGCCGGGATGGCTCCTACAGCACACTCTGTGGGGTGGGGGTTGGGTCAGGGGCCTTCCAAGTTCTCCTCCAAGCTTCATGTCTTGTTCTGTGCACTGTGTTGCCTTAGTAATGGGTCTGAGCTAATTGGTAACGGGTCCGAGCTCATCTTGTCTGATCGTGTATTCTAGAGCTCAGCAAACTTCCGGAACAGGGCCCGGTGATGAATTTACCTGCGACCTTGACTATTTAGTACATATTTTAGGCTCCGCAGACAATGTGGTCTCTTTGGAAATCATTCCACTCTGTCACACGAGCAGCCTTAGATACTCCGTACACGATGAGTGTGTCTGTGTGCCAATAAAACGTGACGTAGAGATATGGAGATTCAGATATCCCGTCCTTCCCATGTGTCATGAACTGTTATTCTGCTTTTTATTCTTTTCCTCCCGCCATTAAAAATGGAAAAGCCGTTCTCCTCTGGTGATCCTCCAAAAACAACCCAGTGGGCTGGATTTGGCACGTGGGACGTGGCTCGCCAACCGCTGATCTAGATCATCCATCAGAACTGAAACGCCATTAACTTTTCTGGCTGTCCTTAGGCCACCGAACTATGCTGGTTTTTTTAAAAGTCTGATTGGGAAAAAAAATCTGCTCTTCTCTAATTTGACTCACTGGCTACACAGAACATTTACTTTATTATTTCCACAAGTTTCCTTTTACTGTGAGCTGTGAAAGAATTACTTACCCATTTGCCAGTTTATAGCGGCCAAGGCTCTTAAAGCAAACCCCGCCTTACCAGCCTGGCAGATTTTCCAAGCCCCCTCGTGCTACCCGGGCCAACCCCCAACCTGTAGACCAGATACTTCCAGTTAGTATTTTCAATGCCTGCATTTTAAAAATACTTCAAGGCCTTCTTTACATCCCGTTACAGAGCACAGACACGCATGTAGAAGAGACCCATGTGTACTTGCATTTCCAAATCTTATTTTTTTAAAATATATTTTATTGATTTTTTACAGAGAGAAAGGGAGAGGGATAGAGAGTTAGAAACATGGATGAGAGAGAGACATTGATCAGCCGCCTCCTGCACGCCCCCTACTGGGGATGTGCCAGTAACCAAGGTACATGCCCTTGACCGGAATCGAACCTGGGACCTTTCAGTCTGCAGGTAGACGCTCTATGCACTGAGCCACACCGGTTTGGGCGCGTTCTCTGAATCTTCTTTTCGTTTTTTCTAGAGCAAGCTGCTCATCCTCCCTCCACGCTCACCGCTCAGCCTGTGCCCTGGGTTCGGTTTCGTCTCCCACGCTAGCCATGTTCCACTGTGGTCATGAATGGGCTTCCGGGCAGGGAAGTGAGCTGATGGAAGCATTTTCTAGAAGGAGTTGCGTGTCCATGCACCTCCCATAACCTGGAGGTAAGAGTCTTGGTGTTGGCGTATCATTAGACTACCCTGTTTCTCCGAAAATAAGACAGTGTCTTCTATTAATGTTTGCTCCCAAAGATGCGCTAGGTGTTATTTTCAGGGGATGTCTTATTTTTCCATGAAGAAGAAGACGGTACACATTTATTGTTGGAAAAAAAAAAAAAAGGAAATGTATGACCTGTCTACGGTGCGGTAGTAGCTGTCATCACAAACCAACTCACTGACTGGCCGCAGCGCAGCCGGAGCTGTTCAGGCAGCACGAGGTCTCTTTAAATCAGGAGTCAGACGCCTGACGGTAGCTTCGGGGGGCCTTCTATTCCAGGGAGGCCTTATGTTCAGGGGGGAGGCCTTATGATCGGGAGATCTTATTTTCGGGGGATGCCTTATGTTACACCGAGAGGCAAAACGGGAAGTAGATCTTATTTTCGGGGGGTGTCTGACTTTCGGGGAGACAGGGTATGCTGGGGTACTCTGCCTCCTGCAGCTCGGTGCAGGCCACACGTGGAGTGAGCCACCGGCTACTTGGGTCCCGGGGGGGTGAGAGGTGCATCTGCATGCCCCGCTGCAGCGTTGATAGTGCCCGAGAGCGAGGCGGAGACTCAGGAAAGAGGCTCCCCAACTCTCGTGGGGAGAGGCGGGTACTGTGTGGCGATCAGGGAAGTCTGGCCAGCGTGGCAGATGGAGGGGAGTGACACTTGTGCTTGGCCGGAGGTGGCAAACGAGGTAGGCTGGCCCCGTGCTGAGCAGGGCGGGGGGAGGCAGAGGCCCGGGGGAGGATGCAGGGAGAGCTGCCAGGTGTATGCCAGGCAGGGTTGCAGGGGCCTGAGCCAGGGAGAGGAGGCGATCAGCAGATACAAGGCCCCCCGCAGAGCACTGGCTGGCAGACAAGCCTTATCAGGTTCTCTCTATTGAGGGGAATTCGTTAGTTGCCAGGCCCAGATCTCTCAAAAGCTGTTTCCCTTCAAGGTAGAATCAGAATGAAGATGTCAAGTGATGGCAACTGTTGAGCGGAGAGATAGATGGTAACATTAGCTTCCGGTCCCTGGGAGGCAGGAGGGGTCAGTGGGGGGGTCAGCAGACCTGGCTCCATCCCAGCTCATCCCCCAAATTGCGGTGACCTTGGGCCAGCCTTTGAAGCGGCTAGACCGCAGTAGGAATAATGGATAAATGAGAGAGGAGGGACCCTCACTCCGTCATTCCCACATCCCTCTCATGTTGCAATTCGCAACATTAGGTTGTGTGTGTATATTTTAAGGAAATTAACAAATTTAAAGTGATGGGGAAAATCGAAATCAGCATCGGTGGGGAAAAGAATTAGCACAACTCATTTGGAAAGTAATTTGGCAATCTGTGTCAAGAACCTTGAAAATGTGTATACCCATTGACTCATTTCTTTCCTAGAAAACGACTCTAAAAAGTGTTCTGAAATTAAGAAACGCATACAAAAAAACCCCAGATGTTCACTCTACTGTTATTATCCAGCAATTGTGGTGGTGGTGGGGGGAGATGTTTTTAAAGGACAGTCCACACGGTGGATTAATGTTTAGTCATTAAAACATGATTATTGAGCATGTAAAATGATAATTTTAAGTCATTGAAATAGTACAGAGGGAAATTAGTGAAATAAGTAGGAAAAATGTTTATAATAGTAAGTTAAAAAAACACACACCGAGAATTCAAGTTATATAAAGCTAATATCAATTATGCAAAAGAAGATATGGACATATTGTAAGAAAATATTTATTGTAAGTGTTTTGGAATTATTAATTTAATTTCTCTTAGTTCTCTGTAATGTTTTATAATAAGCTTGCATTACTTCCATTATAATAAAACTGAACTAACTCAAGGCTATGATTATTAGTTGGTAGACTATATTAAGAGGCTGTCAGAAAAATAAATAGAAATGACCACAATTACGGAACTCCGGTTGTTACATGATATGACATAATGTACCGTGAAGCTCCATGGTAGATGGGTTGGAGGAAAAATCCCTGAACTCACATCAAATTGTGGTTCTTTTTCGTTCCTAGCTGTCGGACCTAGCAACTGAAGAGTAGGGTTATAGAGTGAGTTCGTTCCATGTCTGAATCTCAGGAGTGTTATCTGTAAAATAGAAATTCAACAAATATTCATTGACGCCCTGTCACGTGCTAGCTATTTATGAAATGCAGTCATCATACAAAGTCAAAAAAATACGATTCGTGCTGTTAAAAGGTTAATACATTAATGGGCATCTTCACTGCGTCTTTAAGTTCCACTCGTGAGTGAGAGCTCATCAAATAAGGGCGTTGGAAGTAGGAAGAAATACCCACTTTTGAGGACCTGCTAGTGTTTTATGCAGAGAAGTGGCCCAACGGCATGACTTAACAGAAAGACCCCACTCCTGCCAAGTCTGGTTTGGCTTAGTGGATAGAGCGTTGGCCTGTGGACTGAAAGGTCCTGGGTTCAATTCCGGTCGGGGGCATGTACTTTGCTTGTGGGCACATCTCCAGTGTGGGGTGTGCAGGAGGCGGCTGATCGATGTCTGTCTCTCATCGATGTTTCTGACTTCCTATCCCTCTCCCTTCCTCTCTGTGAAAAATCAATAAAATATATATTAAAAAAAAAAGAAAGACCCCACTTTTGGAGTCATAGATCTGTGTTCATATCAGCACGTTGTCTCTTACTAAGCTGTGTGGCCTTGGGCAAGTTGCTCAACCTCTCTGAGTTTCGAAATTCTTCACCTTAAAATGGAGATGTTATTACCTACAGCTCTTGAGTGCAGTGATATTCAGAGAAAGCTTTGCCAGGTAGGTGACAAAACAGTGGTTTGTTTCTTCAAAACATATACAGAGGTGCCTTAAGATACGAGTGCCCTAACATACGAGATTTTTGAGATATGAGCTGTCGAGTGAGCGATTTTTGCTTTGAAATATGAGCAACATTTGAGATAGGAGTAATCGCGCGGATCGGCCGGCTGCACACCACCCACCAGTTTACCTCGACTGGAGCGTCTCATAGTTTCCCACGCCTCAAGGTTACGGAACGAATTAAACTCGTATCTCGAGGTACCACTGTATACTGAATGCCCATTGTCTACAATACGCAGGGACAGACATTAAGAGTAAATCATACACAAGACAGACACCTTCCCTTGCTCTTCTTTCTAGTATAAATGATATTACTATCGCTGTGAGTAATATTAATATAGTCATTGGAAAGCAGTTCTCCACATTTTCTCTGTGCCATGTGGTCCCGCCCATTGTCATGACGCCGTGACGTTCAGCACACAGGCACGTCATCGTGCGGTGGGTGTTTAGTAAAAAAACCACTGAAACCTGTAAGGAATTTTGGTGAGCTTATTTGAGCCAAACTGTCCACCTATGCCGAGAAGCAGAACCTCAATGAATGGAGATAATGCTCCGGAATATGGGGCGTTCACGCCTTGTTTTTAGAAATTACCAGCAAAAGAAAAAGAGTGGGTTACAAGAAAGTCATTGGTGACAGATTAGGGAGGTGGGAGAAAGCAAAGTGGGGAGAAACCTCAGGGATAGGATCAGAAGTGAAATGATGGATGTATGCTTCTTTTCTGTAGATGGATGCGGAGAGTTCACACAGTTAACAGATGACCATGAACATAATAACAATAACAATGAGGGATGCCCTGGTGCCATTTGTTGTGCTTTGAGGGGTGAAGGGGGGAGGGGAAGGAAGTCACAAGTTACCCAGACATTTCACAGGTATGTTATCTTAGAGGCAAAAAGACAATAGGTTCAGCAAGATCTTTGTCAGGGAAAATACTGGCCTGGGACAGGACTACCCGCCATAGCCTGTTGTAGCCAAATGTTTCATTTCCAGCCCGTCCTCTGAGGGTAGTTTAGGCCTCAGAGTGTGCATAGCGGCCACGCAGGCCGCCCTGAACCAGTCAGGTTGGCATACGGCCCCTTTCGCCCCCATATCTTGGTGGAGAATGTCTCTCTCTGCTACCCTGTACCCCACTGCGTCCCACCGAGGGGAGAGCAGATGCCGATCAGGAGGATGCACTCCTGCAGTGTTCCTGGGAGATGGGGTGTCCCAGCCCCCCATCCTTCCCTCCCCTCCGGGCAGCTACCGAGCCCAGGATGGGAGAGCTGGAGGGAGGGGAAGAGCCAGGAGCCGGCTCAGGCTGCACATCCATTCAGAGGGCTCCTCTGAGACTCGGGAGTAATTAGGCAGCCGGTCCAGCAGCCACAGCGGGGAGCGAGGGGGAGGAGGGCCGGGAGGGGAGGGGCGCGCCCGGTTAATTACGGAGCAGATGCCCCGCAGCACCTTTGGGGTGAATGCATTAAGGGCGGGAGCTGTCACCTCGCTCACCCCTCGCCTTTATTCACAGACGCCGGGGCACCCAGCGGGGGCTGGTTTGGTGTGGGTTTTGCCTCCGCTGGAGGGATCTGCAAGTTCAAAGCCTTTGCCTTGTTTCCAAATGGGATTCTCCCTCCCACCTCCTCTCCCTTCCTTCCCGTTCCTCGTCCCCACTCCTCCCACCCCCCATCCTGACTCCAGCCTCCCTCTGTGCAGACAGCTTTAACGGTTTTGGCTGCCCTGGTGGGGGAAGGCCAGCTCCTGCCCAGCAGGCTAATGGGCAGGGGTCCTGCCCCCGCCCCTCTTCTCCAGCCCAGGCCCAGACCAGGTGCCAAGCGCTCCCAGGCCAGCCTTCAAAGCCCCCCTGCGGACCGGCTGGCCCCCTGAAGTCCACAGAAATGCAAATCAGGCAGGACCCGAACAAAGAGCAGAGGCCCAGTGCTGAGGGCCCATCCCGCCCTGCCTTTTGCTACCCAGAGGTGGCAGTTCCCGCCTGGGCCACAGGGGTGTGAGCCTGAGGCTGAAGATGCCACCCCCTCACCCCTGGGGGCAGAGACCCAGCTGCATTGCAGGGTGTCCTGGGACCCCCGTCTCCTTCCTCTCACTGCACACAGACACACTTCCCCTCTGAACCTCGCAGGCCTGGCAAGGCCGGGAATGGAAAGAGGGGGTGACCTGCATTTCACCCTCCCTCCTGCTCCTCCCTGCATTTTCAAACATGACTCACTTCCCCGGGGCCTGACTCAGTGCACATAAGCGGCTGGGAAAATATCCCACCTCCTGGGACACCCCTTCCCTCATCTCCTGCTGAAGTTGTCTCAAGTTCTCGTGCACTTTTCTGCTAAAATGGGTAGATCCTCTCTCTCTCTCTCTCTCTCTCTCTCTCTCTCTCTCTCTCTCTCTCTCTCTCTCTCTTTCTTTCTCTTTTGACATTTGTCAGCTGCTGGAGAAACCGTGGCCATATCAGAGCCACCCCGATGCTATCTGCGGCACATCTAACAGAAACGCCATCTCTTCTCACAGCCCGGCTCGGCCTGCGCGCGCTCACCCTCTGGGTACCATTGCGGGCCAGCACAGTAAGATGCTCCGGTTGCTAGGAGCGTCTCCACGCTCCTGTGGAAGAAGCATTGGGAAACTCGGTGCAGACAGGAGCCCGCCTGGCTGAGAGTGGATCCGGAGCCTCCAATTCCTTACCTAAATGAGAGGGGAGCACTGGCAGTAATTTAACCCCGAGGCACAGAGGAGTGCACTGACCACGGAGCACGCAGTGTGCCAGCAGCTGGCTCCTGGTCCTGCTTCCCTTATCCTCAGAATTTCTACAGGCAGCTTGTCAGTCAGAGTCAGCGGTGACCTTCCAGGTCACCTAGTCCACGGTCCTTTTCAAAGGACAGCCCTTCAGCGTAGCCAAAGCAGAGGTGACCGCTCCAGCGTTTGTGAGGCAGAAACAGGAGCCGGTGGCATCAGGGAGAGACCTGGAGCTTGCAGCCCGAGTTAATGGGGTCTGCCTGGCCCCCCGCTCTGAGCACCCCACCTTCCAGGAACCCACTCAACACAGAGGCTGCAAATTGGCTCCTCGAGGGCCGCCTCCCGCCACAGAGGTCTTGCTCCGGCCTGCGTGGAGCGCATGAATATTTCACACGAGTCAACTTCTAAAAATCAGGAGGTTCTCCGAAAATCAGCCAGGCGTTTTGTGCTTCACCTCACAAAGTGGAAGGTCGGGAAGCGGTGCCCTGCATGCCACTAGGGGGTCATTCACCGGAGGAGGTTCCTGGAGATCTGGGGTGAGCTCTGAGGTTGCACAGTCCTAGCCACGCCCTGTTATCTCTGTCCCGAAGGTCAGGTGCCAGCTGTCACGAATCCACATGCGTTGTTAAAAAATATTTTCTCCTGCCTGGCTGGTGTGGCTCAGTGGTTGAGCATCGACCTATGAACCAGGAGGTCACGGTTTGATTCCCGGTCAGGGCACAGGCCCAGGTTTCGGGCTCGATCCCCAGTGTGGGGCATGCAGGAGGCAGCCGATCAGTGGTTCTCTGTCATCTCCCTCTCCCTTCTTCCCTAAAATAAAAGAAAATATTAAAAAAAATATTTTCTCTTTCATTTCTTCCATCCTTCCTTATTTTTTTTCTTCCTTTCCTTCCTCCTCCTTCGCTTCCTCCTCCTTCTCTTTCTTTCTCTCTCCCTCTTGTCCTCCCTCTCTCCTTCCCACCCTCTTTTCTCTATTTTTTAGTAAAAATGGGATAACACAATGTAGATTAATGGTAAATTAATATTTATTCTTCTGACTGCAGCCTCATATACCTTGTACTTTCCTAGCATCACAGGTGTATTCATGCTTGTCTTCCTTCTGGACTGTGGGTTCCAGGAAGTTAGGAATGTTTGTCTTGCTCCGGACTGTGCCTAGGCCTGTGCCCAGCCCTGTGCCAGCAGAGCCCACATTTGACATCTATTGTTAGACTAAAACTAATCTCTCTCCTCTCGCTTATGAGGAGTGATATGCCCCCTCGGGCAAAGGGGACTAAAGCCTCGCCATGTTGAGGTAAGTGGGCTCTAAAAACCCAGCAGTATAAGATGGGGGGTCACATAATTTAAGGGAGTGAACAACAGAACTCGTTAGTAGGTCTGCACTGGCTGGCGGGGACACTGAGGGGGGATGACTAAATGGCCAAATGTCAGTCACTTCTCACTGCCTTCTCCCCTCACTGTCCCCCCGACCCCCGCTCCCAGGAGAAGCCATTCAACCCTGTGGAACTGGCACAGCCTGGGAGCCAGCCCCTGCTTCATCCCTCCAGCCTCCCTCCAGTCCTTCCTATAACCCTCGTCCAGCCCCCGCCTCCAGCCTCCTTCCAGCCCTCTGAATACCCATTGTCACAGTGATGCTTTCTGGGGACCCATCATCAAGGGGTTTCAGTGAATCCTGAAGCTCTTTTTCTTTTTCAAGATGGTTCTAGAGTTTATTTCTTTTTCAAGATGGTTCTAGAGTTTCTTTCTCTTTGTTGACATTTTACAAACAGATAATCTTAGTTACAGTTGTTAAGCTTGGAGATTTCCTGGGGACGCAGCCTTCTTAACTGACAAGCGTGAACGAGGGCCATTCCTGCAGTTCTCGCTGCCAGGCGTGTGTGAAAATCTTGGGTCTTGACTGGCGGAGGCAGGCGCTCGCTCAAACAAGCAACCCTGCTCCGAGGAGGCGATCCTCGGGCCATCTGGTTCTTGGAAGCCGTTAGAGGCAGCACTCTGTTCCCGGACGTGAGCAGGCTGCTGGCCCTCCACACACAGCAGACATGCATGCATCTCAGTCAGGTATGAGGCCTCTCTGCCTGGCTCTGCCCTCAGCCCCGAGGGCTCTGCCTTCCTGCGGGGCCCATGAAGAAAAGCGAGTGGTCAGCCTTGCAGTTTCTGTGTAAGCACTCTGGTGTGGATCAGGAGTCCCTTCCCTTGGTTTTGGGGAGCAGGACCCCTGGGGGGCTTGTCTTAGAAGCTACAGTCATACGCTTGCGTGGAATGAACCTTTGGTCCATGGGCGTGGCCGCTGGTTCCTCCCTTTGTGCTTTGCTGAACTCCCGGGCAGGGGTCCTGGCTGGAGCCAGTGAGGGCCGCCTGGCCAGGTCCGGGCCCCGTCCTAGTGCCTGGCTGCGCTGCTTGCCCATAGTCCCTGCCTGACACTCAGCCCTGTCCCCCTTGTCTCACTGTGGGTGACGACTCCAAGTTGAACCACCGATATAAACACCCCCCGGGAAAGTGACTCAATCTGAGTAGGCTGTCTGTTTGCTACTTTAAAGTGATCACCTTTCCTTTGGCGCATCCTCGATGCCCTTCTGGAACACAGCACCTGGCTGGCAATGAACAAGCTGGTGCTGAGGTGAAGGTCGGGAGCTGTCCTGGGGGCTGGGGCTGGGCCCGTGGGAAGCAGGGCGGGGGCTGGCAGGTGAACACGTGTCCCTCAGGAGCCGTGTGCTGCTTCAGTGGCTCTGCTGGTCCCGCCGCCTGTTCTGGCCCAGCAGCAGAGATTGTGCCTCCGCTTTTTTTCTTTTTAAATATATTTTATTGATATTTTACAGAGAGAAAGGAAGAGAGAGAGAGAGTTAGAAACATCGATGAGAGAGAGAGACATTGACCAGCTGCCTCCTGCACACCCCCTACTGGGGACGTGCCTGCAACCAAGGTACGTGCCCTTGACCAGAATCGAACCCGGGACCCTTCAGTCCGCAGGCTGACGCTCTATCCACTGAGCCACACCGGTTTCGGCTGTGCACCCACTTTTGACAGTCCAAGCGACCCAGCGGGCTTTGCCAGCTTCTGCAAGCGCTCAGCAGAGACCCCCCTGTGTCAGGCTGCTGGCAGCTTCCCCCAGGATTCAGAGGTCACCTGGGGGTCGTGCCTAATCCTTCCCGGTATAGGATATGCCTCCCCGCCCCCAGCCCCACCCCCTCCAGATGCTGCCTCGTCAAGAACTGCCTGCTTCCATGGATGCATTTACCGCTGTTCTTGTCAAAACCGGCCACAAAGCCACCCCGCAGCTACCTGGAGTCCGTCCCCCCTGAGCACCCACTTCAGTGATGCCGGTTCCTCTGAGGAGTCCCCACTCCCCATCCCACCTTCTCCGTCTGTTTAGTTTGTTTGCTGTGCCCTTTGAACCCGCGCAGAGGAGGCATGACATCAAGCCACCTATTTCTTCTCTGGACATGCGTGCAGTGTGCCTTAGCCATGTGTTGTCCATGCGTGTCTTTGGAGGCCACCATGCACGTCAGTGTGAGTGGCTCCGGGGTTAGTGGCGAGGCCTCTGCTCGTGGACCCTGTGCAGCATCACTTCCCGGAAAGCGGCTCGCTCTGCTTCCGGGCTAGTGGGGGGTCGGGGGGGGGGGACGGGAATGACAGCCTCATGCTGCCACAATCAAGCCCCGGGATGGATCAGACAGGTGTTTCCTTTGCCATTTATGCATGTCCTTCAGCCGGGCTGGGAGCACCTCCCCAGGGTTGATGCAGGCGGTTCTGAAATCTCACTTAGCCCCCCAACCCCGGCCAGGACCCCGCAGAAGGCCTGGGAGAGCTGTGGCTGTCAGAAAGGTTTTTGGGACTTTTTGCTTCCCGGGGCACAGGAAGGCTCTTGCAGAGAATGTCCCCTAGCTAAGGTCACTCGGCAGAGCCAAAGGGACAGGCAGGTGGGAAGGCCAGGTGGTGTGACTGTGGTGCCTGCATCCCTTTCTAAGCCTGTGCTCTCTCTCCCTTCAAAGTCCTCACGCAGGAGCTCCCTGCCTGCTCCCCTATCTTGGCCTCCAGTGTGGTCTCCTGGGTCCTTGCCACCTGCCCCAAGCTTCCTCTGACTTTAAAGCCCCCCTCAAACTCCTGTCCTTCATGGCGACTCCCTTGATGCTCCAGCAATAGTCCTCTTTTCAGGCCATGATGTTAGTGGTTGACCACTGTTCTCTCCTCTCACGCCGAAAGGACCTGGCACTCCGACTTGAGCAGTTCAGCTGGCTGGGTGCTAGCCGGCCCGTGGGATGATGACTTCTCTGAGGCCGAAGAGCATTTCTTTGGTGTCTGTCTCTGCAAGGCCCTCTGCGTGGCATACCTGTCAACATGTCTCTCTCAGATGCAGTATGCATGTGGCTCTACGGCAAGCCGGGGAAGAAGGTGCAGGAGGACCGATAGATGTCCCTTAAGGTAGTTCTGTGACGACTTAGCAATGATGAGGGATGAATTACTGATGTCCACACAGCACTGACGGATCTCAGATACATCATGTTAAGTGAGAGAAGCCTCATCCAAAAGGATGCGTAGCGTATCACTTCATTCATATGATATTCTGGAAAATGCAAAACTCCAGGGATGCAGTATTCACCAGTGGTGGCCAAGGGTTGAGCGTGAGGAAGAGTTGACCACAAAGGGGCGCACAAAGGGGTTTTGAGGTGATGGATCTGTTCTGTATCCGCAGCAGTGGTGGGTCTATGACTCCATGCATTTGTCACCATTCATAGAACCGGGCACCAGCAGTGAATCCTACTGTCCGTGTGCTGAAAACAAGAACATACACAAAAACAGAATGCGGACTGACACATTTAACTGCTTCATCAGTGTTTCCATTACTAAGACAAAAAAGATCTTTGCAGAAAATGAAAAATATATCAATGGCAACATTTATTTATTTAGGCAGTATGATCTGGATGAAATGTAAGATTGGTGGAAAATGAGTTTCAGGTTTATGAAATACCCACTTCTATTGATGGCTTAGGGGATAACATATCTTGTCTTTAAAATAGTAAAAGTTGTGAAAACCTTGCAATGATGTGCTGATTGTTTCAAAGAATCCAAAGTAAACAACTTGTTGTTGTTTTTCTCTCTAAAGAAGTTCTAGTATACAAAAAACAACAGCACACCTTTATTGTTGTCATGAATGTGCAAAAAGAAAAAAAAAGAAAAAAAGTTGGAAACACACATCTACGAACGTCATCAGCTCTTATTTCCCAGAGATGACAGCTGCAAAGGGACTGCACAGTGAGTCTGCTCGGGCTCTCAATTTCGTTGGCATCCGTTCGTTCTTGTAATAACCCCTGAAGAGAGCAGTGGGCGATGCATTTCATAGGGGAAAACTGGGAGATGCAGAGCGGGTAAGTGCGCAGAGAGGACAGGGATGGATGGTGGCTGGGCCAGGATGCGTTCCCAGGATGCCCTCTCGCAGACAGACAGCCGCTCCTCCAGCTGCACAGACGGAGGGCAGCCCCCTGTGGCTCACAGAGAGGGTGGGGGTAGCTCTCAAGTCTGGTCTCGGCTGAGGACCTCCGTCCAGCAGCAGGACCCGTGACCCCTGTGCTCCTGCCCTCTCTGTTGGCGACTTCAATTTGGTCGGTATGGCGAGGAGAGTCGGTCTCCTGGCAAAGCCACTGAGGTGTGGCCAGGATCTCAGTCCTGTCTTCCTTGGCTGCTGTGCCAGCTCACCAACAGCCTCCGAGGAGCCGTCTGTGAGGAGGATGCATGCCGCCTCGCGGATGCCCTTGCCAAAGAGCTTGTCCAAAGTGGCAGCTGGAACCCAGGATCCAGGCGCAGCCTCCCTTGCAGTCCTGCCTGGCCATTCAAACTCCTACAGCCAATGGGAGTCCCTGCCGTGGGTTAGGAAGTGAAAGGAGACACCCCAACTTTTCCAGGGAGGTCCTTTGCGAGCTGCCAGTGATCACGGGGACTCATCACACTGGATCCTCCTTATTCTAGAAGTTTAGAGGCACCAGCGCAGGATTTATAAAGCTTGTGTAAAGTTCACTTCAAGGACAAAGGGGAATCCTGAAAGGCTACGGAGTCAGGAAAGGGAGGGTGAAGTGTCTCCCGCTTTGCAGGACACGGTGCGAGGTGAAGGGTCACTGGGACTCGGTGTGTGTGTGTGTGTGTGTGTGTGTGTGTGTGTGTATGAATGTATGCACACACAGAGTATGAGGGTCAGAGCTGCTGTGCCAGTTAATGGCATGCCCCCTCCCTCACCAACCATCTCCCCGTGTCACTGCCTTCATCATCTGTTATTCAGAGCACGAATCCTCAGAGTGGGCTCCTGCATCTCCCCGCAACTCCCCCTGTGCTAAGGACCAGGCATAATGACAAGGCAGATGGTCATGTCCACTCCGCTTTCCACCTGGCCCCTCACATTAGACCTGCAGTGGCAGGTCTGTCCACCAGGTGGTACTCAGAGTTTAGCTTAATTTTTATGTTTATGGATGGAACATTTTACCCTACTGTCACTGTCCAGGAGCATATGACCTAGGCTTCCTAATGCCTGTGTTGATTTCTTATATTATCATGTTTTGGGTTCTTTTGTCTTCTGTTCAGTTACGATTTATTCTTTCCCTCTGGGAACTTGGCAAGGGACACTGTAAGGAAATAGCCATTATAACCCGAGCATCCTTTCTGTCTCTCTCTCTCTCTCTCTCTCCCTCTCTCTCCCTCCCTCCCTCCCCCCCCCCCTCCCTCCCTCCCTCCCTCCCTCCCTCTCTCTCTCTTTCTCTTACACACACACACACACACACACACACACACACATACACACACACATGAATGCACACACCCCACAACTGTTCTAGAGGATAAATCATGCCGTGATTTTTCTTTCCCAGTTTTTCTTATTTCCTTTCGTTCTGTTCCTACCCACTTCCTCTCTGTGGTCAGCATGTGTGGCCAGTTGGCTCACTGTAATTTAGTAGAACCCAGCACAGGATCACCCTTTCTGTGTCAGGGCTTGGGTTGGCAGCCTCACAAACAAAATGCTCACCCTTGAGTCTTAAAGATCAAAAGCCAGAGGGAAAGAGATACTGTGCTTGAGGGCATGTTGTGAGTGGAATTGTTTGATGGCCATTCTCGCTGGGGAAGTTGACTGTAGGGCTGAGTTGACCCAGGTTCTTGGAAGCCTCGCAGTGATTTTATTGGGCCTGACCCAGTAATTAGATTAAAGACTTAAGATATCATCATTGTCCTAAAAAAATCCAGTCTGCTTGGGAAGATGAGAAATTTAGTCACTCCCATCGTGTTACTGGAGGAAGGGAATCTCTGTGAAGAGCTTCCTGCCAACAACTTTGCTCTGAGTAAAGAGGAAAGCCGGTGCCTGAGTCCTGGGAGGTTGGGGACTCTTTCAGGAAAGGCTAGATCTTGATAGGATTCAGACAAGAGAGAATGTGGGAGAGGGGAGAGGCCTTGCAAGAGAAGCAAAGATGTAGACCTGCAAACCAACAGGGAGATGGGGCTCAATCAATTGGCACCTCCAATGAGAAATGGTTCCTTTAAAAATTCTGTTTTACAGCCGAGACTGGTTTGGCTCAATGGATAGAGCGTCGGCCTTTGGACTGAAAGGTCCCGAGTTCGATTCCAGTCGGGGGCATGTACCTTGGTTGCAGGCACATCTCCAGTAGGGAGCGTACAGGAGGTGGCTGATCGATGTCTCTCTCTCATCGATGTTTCTATCCCTCTCCCTTCCTCTCTATGAAAAATCAATAAAATATATTAAAAAAAAATCTGTTTTACAAAAAGACCAAACTACAATAAATTCCCTATCCCCTACTCCAGGGAATGATAGTGTCCTTGAAGTCCAACAGTGTTTATTCTTATTCTTATTAAGTACTGAGAGTGGTCTCATTCATTCAACACATTTATGGAGTATTTATATTGTGCTGTTTTTTTTTGTTTGTTTGTTTTTTTGGTAAGAAGTCAAGATAGAGGAGGCTGGATTGTTCCCTCTGAAGCCTTCTTGTTAGGAGGGAAGACAGGAAATGTGACTATTAGACCTATAATGTCAATGAGAAAGACAAAATCTTGAAAGGTAAGTAGAGAAAATAGACAGGTGCTAAGAGTAAGATCCAAGTTATTTTCTGCTGGGGACTCAGTGGTGATACAAGTTCAGGTAAAAACAAGGGAAGGAGAAGGTTTGGAGTAAGTGGCATGTGCAAAATAAAGAGTTTGGAAAGCAAAGACTGTATGGATTGGACTAAATCCAAGAATACTCTATCCGGCAAGGTTATCATTCAAAATTGAAGGGGAAATATGGAGCTTCACAGATAAAAACACTAAGGGAATTTATCACTACGAAGCCAGGAAAGCAAGAAATGCTAAAGGGACTGGTGTAAAAAGAAGAAATGAAAAGGTAAGAAGAAACACAGCCACAAAAAAATAAAAATGGCTACAATTAAGTACCTTTCAATAATAACTTTAAACGTAAATGGACTAAATGCTCCAATCAAAAGACATCTAGTGGATGAATGGATAAAAAAACACGACCCATATATATGCTGTCTACAAGAGATCCACCTCAGAAAAAGGGACTCAGATAGACTGAAAGTGAAGGAATGGAAAAACATCTTTCAGGCAAGTGGAAATGAAAAAAAAAAGCTGGGGTAGGAGTACTTATATTTGACAAAATAGACCTCAAAGTAAAGATCATAACAAGAGATAAGGAAGGCCACTTCATGATAATAAAGGGATCGATACAACAAGAGGACATAACTCTGATAAACATATATGTATCAATGCAGGATCACCCAAATACATTAAAAAAAAACTCCTAGAAGACATCAAAGGAGAGATCAACAATAATACAATCATAGTAGGGGACTTTTAATACACCACTGATATTACCGGATAAATCCACTAGACAAAAAATCAGCAAAGAAAGAGCAATCCTAAATGACTCACTAGATCAGATGGACTTAATTGACATCTTCAGAGCATTTCACCCCAAAGCTATGGAATATACATTCTTCTCAAGTGCACATTGCACATTTTCAAAAATAGACCACATATTGGGTCACAAACTAAGTCTCTCCAAATTCAAAAAGATTGAAGTCATATCAAGCATCTTCTCAGACCACAATGGCATAATATTAGAAATAAACTACAATAAAAACATTTGAAAAAATTTGAAGACTTGGAAGGTGAATAACATGCTATTAAACAATGATTGGGTTATCAATAACATCAAAGAAGAAATTAAAAACATCCTGGAGACTATTGACAATAAAAACACAACAATGCAAATGCTATGGGACTTAATGAAAGCAGTCCTTGAGGGAAGTTCATAGCTCTACAGACATACCTCAAAAAACAAGAAATAAGCCAGGCAGAGAAAGATAAATATCACATGATCTCAGTCATTTGTGGAATGTAATGAACAGCATAAACTGATAAACAGAAACAGATCTAGAGACAGAGAAACACAATCAGAACATCAAGCTTCAGGGAAGGTAGGGGATGGTGGGGGTAAAGGGAAAAGATCAACCAAAAGACTTGTATGCATGCATATAAGCCTAAGCAATGGACACAGACAAGAGGGGAGTGGGGGCATGAATGGGAGGTGCAGGTAATGGGGGAATAAGGACACATATGTAATACCTGAATCAATAAAAAAATTAAAAAAAAAAGAGAGACCCATGTTTCAAAAGATGAGTTCCTAGCACCAACAAATACAATGGATTGGCCAGGGGAGGGGGCAGAATAGAGGGCTCTGGTTAAAAGCGCTGGGAGGAGTATGGCTTCATATGTTGACATGTATTTTTATCATCCCGGAAGTCATCAGCATTTCAACAATAAGACTAAAGAAACAAAGTCCTGGAAATTTTTTTTAGGTGAAATTTAGAGCTATGTATAATTCGTGGGTCCCCAAATATGTGTTAAGGTTTATCAAAAGTAGGTGGGAACCAAGGGAAACGATGCAGATGTGGCGAAGAGAAGACGTCAGAAGCACCAGCATTTCGTGACGGGGAGGCATGCACTCTGAGTGAGGAATCAAACCTTTTGTTTCCAGCGATGGTGTGAGGACTGGGCCCATCAGAGACGTTAGCAGAAGGTGTCACAGAGTGAAGGTGGTGGAGAGGGCCAGAGGCCGGGGGTTTTGTAAAGAACCGCACCAACGGGTCACCATTGCGGAATGTGCCTTCTCAGTGGTCACATCAGCCTGCCCCTTCCCATAAAGGACACTTTCTCCCAATACTGGGACTCCCTGCAAGTATTGGACTCAGTGATGCCTAAGAAAAATATGAGCAAGGGCTACATCAATACAAAGATAATTTAAGAAGAAAAGAAACAAGAGAGTTTCAGAATTAATAAATAAAGGACATTTACCAGAAAAAAAATGTTTCCACAAGTAAAAGAAATTGTGACCAAATATTTCACTAGAAGCTAAGCAAACCAATAAACAAACAAAGAACTCGGGAAAGAAGTAGCCAAATATAATAGAAGAGAAAACATGAGGAGGTCAGATCTCAGGAGAGAAACAGAAAACAAAGAGCCATTACAGAAATGAAGACAAAACAGTAAGAAGCCCAATCAATGGAGAACATAACCCATGGAAAACGCAATAATGGACACAGGAAGAAATGAGACACCCCGTGAAAATGAATGCAACTCTAAAACACAGATACAGGTGCAGGTAGAACATGATAATTAAACAAGAATGAGAAAAGAGACTCAACATTACACAGTGGGAGCCTCTGAAGATGAAAATTAAAGATGGAAAAGAAAAAAACATGCGAACATGTAACTTGAGACTTTAAGTAAAAAGAGACCTGCACACCCATATCAAAAGTTCACACCAGCTGTAAGAAACATCGATGCAGAATGGTCAATACTTAGCTAATCAATTGGTGAGAGGTAAGGATTTTCAAACATTTTCTGGTGCATCCAGGGAAAAAGATCAATGCATGTGTAAAGATATAAACATTGGGCAGATTTCAAACCCTGCTACAGTCAATTTCCATGTCACAATACCATGGTGCCACACTGAAGTCAACTTATAACAAGTTATGCACATTACAGCTGATTTTTTAAAAAATATTTTATTGATTTTTTTTACAGAGAGGAAGGGAGAAGGATAGAGAGTTAGAAACATCGATGAGAGGGAAACATAGATCAGCTGCCTCTTGCACCTCCCCCACTGGGGATGTTCCCCGCAACCCAGGTACATGCCCTTGACCGGAATCGAACCTGAGACCCTTCAGTCCACAGGCAGATGGTCCATCCACTGAGCCAAACCGGTTTTGGCAATTATAGCTGATTTTTTGTCAGTCTATGGCAGGGATTTCTTCCAGAGAATGGCCTTCCAGGTTCCTGCCACATGTTGATGGGAAGGAGGGCCAGACAAAGACGAACTCTTTGTAAATAATTTGGTCCTCAAGTAACAGCACATCTGCTCACCGCCTCTTAGCTTGTCTGCCCACCTGCACTTGGCAACCACTAGGCACCACTTTCTAACAACAACTTTGGAGCTATTTTGGGGAACAGCTAACCATCTTTGACACATTCATATTCTTGTAGGCAGGCAGACTCAACATTTATAGCGATATCAATTCTCCCAGGTTTAAATCGAACCCAATCAACATTACAAATGGTTTTTTGAAACAGACAAGGTGTTTTGAAAGCTCATATGGGAAACTAAAAAGTAAGTACAGCTGGAAAAACTCTAAGAAAGGAGGATAAATGAAGTATAGATACTTTTGCCAGGTATTAAAACGTTGTTAGTAAGTTCCCATGACTAAAATAGTGGGGCACCAGTGTATGATTGACGAACGGATTGAAGGGAAATGCTTGAAAACCCAGAAAGAGCTTAAAACGATTATGAACAAATTTAGAATACAAGTGGGAAATATGACAGAAAACCAAGATAAACTAGAAGCAGATCAAACATTTAAGAATAAGAAATAAAATGATGAAAATAAGATAGAGAGCCCTGCTTGAGCATTGACCCAGAAACCAAGAGGTCACCGGTTCGATTCCTGGTCAGGGCACATGCCTGGGGTCTGGACTCAACCCAGCAGGGGGTGTGCAGGAGGCAGCTGATCAATGAAGTTCTCTTTCATGTACGTTTCTATCCCTCTCTCTTTCTCCTTTCCTCTCTCTCTCAAAATAAATAAAAACATGATTAAAATAAACTATAGAGACATTTTCAATCTTAACTTGGGAGAGAGCTTTCTCACTGTAATTTTTGCGATACTCGTGAATTGCTAAAAATATTGGGTTAATTGGACCCCATAAAATTAAAGAAAGAAGTTCTGCATTTCACATTTTGGTCTTTGACTATATTGCTTTTCATTTCAGGCCTGAACAAATTATTTAATTTAATTGAATCAATAGAAAATTTATGACCAGATTTATGAATAAGAAACAATGGCAGCTACATTATAATTGCCTCCTGGTTGACAGGTGTATCACTGATTGGGAGAAGAGATATGTAAAAAATTTTCGAAATACACTGTCAATATCCATGACACATAATATAATATATATACTTGTATTATTGAAAGTAACACGCACCCATCCTATATTCCAATTTGAATCCGAAATTAATAGCTATGTAATCACTGATTATTGACAACATACTTACGGTCTCAAAAGATTGCCCAGAGTAATTTTTGTATAATTCATAAAGATTATGTTAGTAATCTTATCTAAAAAGAGTGTGTCAGTAGTAATCTTAGTAATAAGTTTTAGCTCTGGATTAAATTTTTCAAAACATTTGGCATGCTTATCTGTTAAACACTGGATGCTATTTTTGGATGTTTAGTAAAAAAGAACAAGAGGAGTTACATTCCATTGACTACACACACACACATACACATACACCCCCCCCATCTACTCCCATACATGTACATGCCACTCGTTCTCCATATGGTCCAGGGTTGGAAAGGACAAGTAATGTCCACAGCAGGGAGAAGTAAGAAAGAGTGTATTCATGATTGAGATTTCTGTTTTAAGTTCTATTATGACGGATAATTGTTTCCCAAAAATAACAGCATATGCCTTGGTGGCAGTTTTCAGCCAGGAGAAATATTAACTGTCTCTATCCCTTCTGTGAAATGCTAGGTTTCCCAAATGACTTCTGAATAAATCAAACACAGTATCATTTACTATCAAGCACCGATTAATTCAATGCACACAGACAACTTTATTTCACCTAAATCAACAGCCAACATTGTCAAGAGAAGTATGGCAGTGGCCCACACCCCCGGGCTGTCTGTCACCTGGCATCTGATTCAGTGCAATCACCAAGACTGAGCCCATCTTTTCAGGATGACTGATGGACCCCAAAATCAAATTCCGGAGGTTCGTTTGTTTGTTTTTATGCCCTGCAGGGTTATTCTCTTGTCCCAATCAGTCAATTCTTTTGAAGTTTATTTTGGAGAAAACAACCTCCGATGGGCAGTATATCAAAGCAATCCTGTTGAAACAAAAATGCCATTTTGCTCTGCCATTAAATGGATGTGTGAAATTTTCTTTCCCACATAGACTTCAGTTCACCTCTTGTCCTTCCCTCTGGTACATGTGACATGCTGATCAGAAATGGAACAAAACTAGGAACGTGGAGCTGATGGCTCTACCACTCAATGTGTGGTATCTAATACTAACAACACAGGTCTTTCAGATGTGGCTTATAAATATAGATTTAATACAGTGGTACCTCGAGATACGGGTGCTCTAACATACGAGATTTTTGAGATACGAGCCGTCGAGCGAGCGATTTTTGCTTTGAAATACGAGCAACATTTGAGATAGGAGTCATCGCGCGGATCAGCTGGCTGCACATGACCCACCAGTTTACCGCGACTTGAGCGTCTCATAGTTTCCCACGCCTCAAGGTTACGGAACGAATTAAACTCGTACCTCAAGGTACCACTGTAATAGAAACTTCCAGAAAGCATAGGAAAATCTTCTGAACATACAGTTTTCTGGTCTTTTTTAAAATCTGAAGACTCAAAGAAATCTCTGAAGGTAACTGACTTGTCTATTGGTGGGTGCTGGTGGCCTCTTGGTCTGTGGACAGGACCCAATGCTAAAAGTTAAATCTATTGACATGTTCATCATACTCCTGCTCAACGATCCCTTAATCGAGCCACGCGTCTGCCTTGCTCCAGATGACACTTAACGAGCTGTGAAAGCCTCGCACTAATATTTCTATCCCATCAGCGCGCCCGAAGAAGGCAAGTTTGCTTTTCACCCTAAGGAAGAACCAAGTGTTTCTTAGGCAAAAAGCAAGATCTGTCTGCATGGACCTCTCTGTAGTTAGAAGGACATTTTGTGAGCTTGGGAATTTGATTCAGGAAATGAGAAGCTTCTCATTATTCTTGGGATGTTTTACGTTCCCATGTTTATGTTTCATTCGCCTAACCGTCTTGCAAGCTCTTCTAACTCACTCACTCCGTGACCTTGAGCCAATGGTGCTACCTCTCTGGGCCCATTTTCTCTTTTGTGAAATGAGAATCCTAATACCGCATGGAATTCCTTAGAAGATCAAATGAGATAATGGTTATTTACGTGTTTTTTAAAGATCACTTAAAATTACCTCATTAGCCGAGACCGGTTTGGCTCAGTGGATAGAGTGTCGGCCTGCGGACTGAAAGGTCCCAGGTTAGATTCCGGTCGGGGGCATGTACCTTGCTTGCGGGCATATCTCCAGTAGGGGGTGTGCAGGAGGTGGCTGATCGATGTCTCTCATCGATGTTTCTGACTTTCTATCTCTCTCCCTTCCTCTCTGTAAAAAATCAATAAAATATATTTAAAAAAATTACCTCATTAAACATTATAGTAATTCTCAAAAGCTTTCAATTATGTGAATCATAACATATGTATGCATTTATATTTAGATATGTATATATATATACTAGCATATATATACACATGCTAGTATATATTTCTATATCCTTCGAGCAGATGCTACGAGATATAAATGTCTTTGAAAACCAAGCAAAATGAAACATAATTAACATCAGAAAGCAACTGTGTAGAAGCCAAGAGTAATAATACATTTTAAGGAGCATCTATTACATAGTCTGGAGTAATTGTTATATGCGAGCCCCGAATCATATTATATGTTGCCTTTAAATTTTGATTGGAGCCACCTCACACATCCTAATATCCTTCTAAATTATTGTTTCAGCTGTTTAATGCTTACCCAAATGGTGCCATCAGAAATGCCTCTAATTTTTAAATTACATTTCTAATGTTCTATTCTGTGATTTTAGAAAGAATTCTGGTCCTTCCAGAAACTTCTCCATTCCTCAGCATCATCTCTTGTCTTACTCACTCAGCTGGGATTAAGCAGAACATAGTTTTAAACCGAGTGTTCAAGCTGATTTTTGGCACATTTTCTCAGTTGCTAATCTATTTCAGGTCCCTACTAATTTAATTAAAAATTATATCCATATAAATTCCCGGGTCTTCTTTAAAGCAGACTTAGCTCTGCCATTTGCTGGAAAATTGGGTCAACATGATTTTCTAGGTCTTACTGCCAACCCAGATGACAACTTTCAGCTAAAGAGTTTAAGTATTGGCATGTTTGCCACACCCATGCCTAACAGCCCCTTAAGCAGGCCACACGTTCTCCTTGGTAGACCATGACCTGCCACCAGATGGAATTCTCGGCATCTCTTATCTCTTGTAGACCCCAAAAGAGCCTTTTCCCCATTCCAGTTGTTGGGTATTTGCCTCTAGAACGTTGATGTCGGTAATTGTCATTGTCTTTCTCCTCTTCCAAAATTTCTTCATCTTGTTAAGAAAATTAACTAAAGTCCATATTTTATTCAGAATTGCTTAGCTTTGTTCTATTTATTTATTTATTTATTTATTTATTTATTTATTTACCAATGTCCCTTTTCTGATGCAGGACCCCATTACAATACATTGCAGTTAATTGTCATGTCTCCTTAAGCTCTTCTGACTCAGAGAGCTTCTCAGTCTTTCCTTGTTTACATTGATCTCGACAGTTTTGATGAACAGTGGTCAACTATTGGGTGGCATATCCCTCAGTTTGAATTGGTCTGATGTTTAGAATGGGGTTGTGGGTTTTCTGGAGGAAGATCACAGAGGTAACAGATATTCTCATCATATCAAGGTACATGCTACCAATTTGACTTATCATTGTAGATGTTGACCTTGATCACCTGACCGAGGTTTAGGCAGTGTTTGTCAGTTTTTTTCCACTATAAAGTTATTATTTCTCTCACCTCCCCCCCTTTTTTAATATTTTATTGATTTTTTACAAAGAGGGAGGAAGAGAGATAGAGAGTTAGAAACATCAATGAAAGAGAAACATCGATCAGCTGCCTCTTGCATACCTCCTACTGGGGATGTGCCCACAACCAAGGTACATGCCCTTGACCGGAATCGAACCTGGGACCTTTCAGTCCGCAGGCTCATACTCTGTCCACTGAGCCAAACCTGTTTTGGCTCGCTTACCCTTTTTCATGCTGTACTTTTTGAAAGGAAGTCACTGTGTACAGCCCACACTCTAAGGTTAATGCTTTGGCTTCTTGGGGTATAATGTGCACATAAACTATTCAGAATCCTTCAATACAACATGTACTTGGTTATGTACTTATTTAACCATGCATTTACAGTAGCACGAACTCATGGATATTTATTCTATACTTTGGTTATAACCCATTACTACTCTATTCATTTCGGTGCTCAAATTATTCCAGCTTTTACGATTGGCCATTGGGAGCTTTTGCATTAGATTAGCTATTTCATCTGAATCCTGTCTCTCAAACTTGTGAGCCCACAGACTCAACCTCCTAGACTCCAGGCCTGAGTGATACACCTTCTAAGCTAGAGAGTACGACCAAGATCCCTGAGGGACAGGGATAATGGAGGGGCCTTGGATGTCTTGTTGACCACAGTAGCCTCTGTTTCCACAGCTCTGGCCACCTGCTAAGAAGGACTCTAAGACATTCCAAGTGCTTAAACATTACAAAATCTTATCACCAGTAATTTAGGGGAGACTAAGTTGCCATCAGTATTGGCATGTTTGCCACACCCATGCCTAACAGCCCCTTAAGCAACCCACACATTCTCCTTGGTAGACCATGACCTGCCACCAGAAGGAATTCTGGGCATCTCTTATCTCTGGTAGACCCCAAAAGAGCCTTTTCCCCATTCTCAATCTCTCCTTAACACATGAGTGAATGAAAAAAAGGAGCCCCTGAACTGGGGCTGCAGCCTGCTACAGGCTGTAAGATGCCTGAGGCCTCTCCTGGCCCATCTTGAGTGTGTGCTTCCCGGGAGACATAGCTGAGGCGGCTGCAGAATCAATAAATGGGGGAGGAAATGAATGGTGTCCTGAGAGTTGCCGTCCCTCAGTCCCTGGGTGAGGGTTAGAGGTCAGCTGGGAGGAAGAGGTTGCTCAGTTGTCCATGTGTGAATCATTCTCTTTGGTGGGCCCGCCTCCTTTTATTTAGCTGCCTTCTACCCAGCAGCCCTTGGCACGGCCTTCTTCCCATCAGCTGCCCTGTGCCTAGGGAGCACCAACCAGTCTTCCTATTGATCTCTGGGGATTGCAGTCAGGAAGGAACCTGGCTGGCTGCGGTACTTACAAAGGGTGTTGTTAAGTAGCCAAATGTAAACGAATTTTGGATTCTGCTGCTTTATTTTATCTGCGCCTCTGCACACCCACACTGCCCTTCCCTAAGCGAATAACCTGCAGGGCAGAGGGGTCCTCTGTAGTGAGCTCCTAGGCAAAGCACCTTCTGTAGAGCTGCCCTATGCTACCTGCCTGGACCTTCCTCTCCCTTTCACTCCAATGTCTTCCCTTCCCTTCCAGCACCAGGGGAGGATCTTGAGCATCCGGCAAAGGTGATGTAGTCTCACATCAAGCAGAGGACCATTAAGGTTTTTACACACCATGCACATTAAAATATAAACCACGGTTGATTGAATTATTGTTCCCGAATATTTGCTCTCTCCTTCCCTAGCAAAGGATATACATGCCCACCTGTGGCCACGTGACTTATAGGATATGGGAGTGGCTTACTCCCCCCTCCCTTGCTTGACCATGTGACATGATTTGGCCATGGAATGTGGGCAGAGTGCCCTATGCCCTAAGAGGCACCATAAAGCCACTAGTTCTCTTCATCTTTTTCCTCTCCCATAAGCATAGCATGTCCCAAATAAGGGCTGTGTCTTCAGCCTTGGTTCCAGAAAGTGAAGACCTGGGGAGCAAGGCCAGGTAGCAAATGACCTATAGTTGCCAACAATAAATATTAGCAAGAAATAAATGCATGTTATTGTAGGGTTCTCAGTACAGCAAAACAAACCTGGTACGCCCACATGTAACTCAAAATAAGAACTAAACTGAAAGTTAGGGTTGGCCACAAAAATTATAACTTCCCTTCCCCATAATGATTCCTTGATGGTTTATTTGCAAAATTTATTAATGTCATTTTGTTATGGTCCCCTGTGTGAGGTACTCTGGGCACAAACTCAGTTTCTCTCTTGAGTCATCTGGAAGAAACTAGGATTGGACAAAAGAAACCTTTCCCGGGAAGTCAGGCGATCCAGTGGCTAACATATTCATCAGCTCTATGTAATTTGTGGCAAGAACCGAAATCTGTTACTGAATTGCTTCATCTTTAAAAGACATAGAGCAAATAACTTAAGATTTGATTCAGCTGTGAAATGTACAGATTTCGGGAGAACTAATCAATGGCAATCATGTTTGGAACCTGTTGTAACAGAGCCACGCTCTGGAACTATAGACAGCGAAGATTAAAATAGGTTTTATTGTGATAAAAGCTTTACTGGAGGACACGACTCGGAGTGCAACTAACGGGCCTGCTAACTCTCTTCTGGATTCAATTTTCTACACTTGCCACATGCCAGAGCAGTGTTGCCTGTAGATGCAGTAGGAAGGACCAAGCCCAGACTTTCCCATCAGTTAAGTCATCCTTCCCACCCTCCGTTGGGGACAGTGCGTTGGTGTGGACTGAGATAGGGGTGCTACTCTGGGAAAGGAAGATGCAATTATTCCCCCTCCTCCTCCTCTCCCTCCAAGAACTCTGAGTCTGTGACTCTAAAGCAGACTCAGAGTGTACAGAGCAGTTGAAAGAACACAGGCAAGAAGACCTGTCCTTTCTTCCAGCCCAGGCCATCACTGACTTCTGTAGTCCCAGACAGGCCGATTCACTCACCATCTGGTCTACCATCCAGATAGGGGTGTTCTGTGACTCCAATGAGATCATCAGTGTGAAGTGTTTTGAAAACTATAAAGCACTATTTTATTTTTTAATGTATTTTATTGATTTTTTTTACAGAGAGAAAGGGAGAGAGAGAGAGTTAGAAACATCAGTGATCAGCTGCCTCTTGCACACCCTCCACTGGGGATGTGCCTGCAACCAAGGTACATGCCCTTGACTGGAATCAAACCCTCTCTTCAGTGAGCAGGCCGACGCTCTATCCACTGAGCCAAACCAAATAGGGCAAAGCACTATTTTAATTATAAAGTAAGATAAATTGGAAATGGGAAACATACCCTTTCAAATCATGGAAATTAGAAATTGTGTAATTATTGTCTAAAAACAAGCAAACAACTGAATCAGAGACTTGAGACAGTTTTCTAAATGTCACACTGAGGTCTCTGGACCCCAGTCCAGGACTCTTTTAACCATACCATCCTGAAAATGCTTCCTAAGTCAGACCTATGCCTGGAGGTCAATAACACATTTCTCTACAAAATTCTATCTTTTCCAAGATTCCAGATCAGCCTGAGAGAGAGTCCCCTCTAGTCCTATGAATTATGTGGTCTTTTTCCTGTCCAAGGCATCCTATCCTGGTCAGGACATACAAAAATCAGCCAATGAATGCAGAGATAAGTAGAATAAAAATTGATGTTATTTCTCTCCCTCTCTCTCTCTCTCCCCTTTCATCTCTCTCTAAAATTAATAACTTAAAAAAATAAAAAAATAATGACTCCTGATACTCAGGCTGTCTCATACCAATTAGATCTGAATCTCTGGGGTGGGTCCCAGGCATCAGTACTTTGAGAAGCACATAAGTGGGCCCCATGTCAGGCCAAGGCCGAGACCTGCTGGGTTAGAAGAAATCACTTCGGCAATGACATTCATTGCTATAGTCTGCCGAGGTCAGGTGAGTTTTAACACATAAGGCCAGGCTGATTATTTCACAAGAAATAGGAAGAACTAAGAAAGAAGATAAATTTTTTTTATTGACTAAGTGAAAATGTCTCCTGAAGGAGAGAGAAACTGTCAGTTGCAAACACTTATATAGCACATAGACCTGCATTCCAAAGGGGACTTTCAGCCTGAAAATAGAGACTATGACTAAACCCTAGTCCCCTATAGGCTGCCTCCTGAAATCCAGAAGGATCATGCAAATGAGCCTTTGAGCCCTTTTTTTTGAGCATCCTCAGGGTTCCTCCAGGCAAGTATGTCAATGAGACCCCAACTTACAAATGTAAAGTCCATGTCAGCTTCATGTATTGTGCTGCTTTTCTCTGCCTGCCTTCCTACCTCAGCCTCCCCACTGCCCCCTGGAAAAAAATACACTACTGGCTTTATGCACCAAGTTATTATAATGACTCTCAGGCTGTTGCTAGGTAAGAATCATGTAACATGATTGTTCCCTCCACTGGGGGCAGGCAGGAGGCCTGGAGGGGATGGCCTCACATGGAAGAGGCAAAATGGCCACTCTCACTCCACATCCTTCTTTCAGTGCAGTTTAGAGCAGACAACCTGAAATGAAAACAAAGACAGAAACACCGAAGAATGCATCCCTAGCCTTACCCAGGGTGGCATGGATGATTCATATCCGGGTCCCATGAGCCTCCAGGATGAATGAGAAGAAAGGAGGTGGGTGATGCCTGGCTGGTTCATAGACGTGCAGCTACGTTGCTACCTCTCAGGTGCTGCTCCTGAAGGAGCAGGTGTTTGCTTCCATTAGTGTTCTTGGTCCTTCCTACATGGAGGAACATACAACACATAACAGACCCAGCTGTCCGTCCGGCATTCTATAAGGCACTGTGCGTACATCTCCCCTTCAACCTTTCCACTGTGTGAGGGAGGTATTCTTATTCCACTTTCCAGCGGGAGAAGCAGAGGTGTAGAGAGGTTGTGTAACTGACTCAAGGTCAGAGCTAGCGAGCTGCAGAACCTGGTCTTGAGCTCCTGTAGAGTTCAGGCCATTCCCACTGCCCCTACGCTAAGTGGCCATTGGTGTTTCCAGATCTCATGAGGTGTTATCTTCCCAGGGGTCTCCAGGTTTCTTAAGCTGTCCCGCCTTCTCCTGGAATTCCTCATATCCCGCTTTCCTGCCCCGGCCTCCTCTTCCTCCTCTCTGGGGAATGTCCTGCACTGTTGGGGTGTCTTGTTGTTGGTGATGAGTAGGAGCAAAAAGACTGACCTGTGGAATAAGGTCTTAGAGAGGGTGCAGAACCCAGCATCACCACAGGTCAAGGATCTTGTCCTCCTCAAGAGAGGAGCAAGCAATAAGAGTTGGAACAAATACAGAAAACTTTATTAGAAAATGTAGAAAGACAAATGGAGGAGTTTGGTGCTCCTGGCTTCTGTGGCCCTTGGGTGATTAGAGGAACTGTTTCACGTGATGTCTCCTTTTGGGTCTTATTTCCTTTGAATGCTTGTGTTTCAGCCTGGACCAGTGTTTTGAGCAAGACAGGTTTTGAGGGCTCCTTGCCTCACTTTGTGGAAGCAAGGGCCAGGCTGTGAGTTCTGAGTTTGGCTATTTTAGTGGAGTAAATACCACACCCTCAGAGGAAGATGCTGTTCAGATTCCTTAAGGGAAGTTATAGAGACTTAGAGGTGTTTTATTTAAATAGATCATTATAGCATTGCACGGGGGCAGTATCATAACCAAAGAGGCTTATCCAAGGCACAATAATTGCTAATTGAAAAAAAATCATCCTAAACCACAACAAATATACCTCACACTATCTGAAAGAGATAGTGTTTCCAGATGAATAATGACTTGTCTATAAAGAGCCAATTTAAAAAAGGATCTGTCTTTCTGGATGAGATATTTTTAAAGTGCATTGAGCACATTTTCTTGACAAGAGAACAGTAAATATAACTGAACATTTTCTCAGTCCTCTTATGGACCAAGATTCTCCTTATATCCATTAAAATCCTGCTGGGCAGTGATGCTGGGAGGATCTCAGGGGTATTCAAGTTTCAGGGCTGTTGGCTCTTCCATTAAAGGGCTCAGGGCTATGCAGTAATCTGGCTTTGGGTTAGCTTTTTGTGGTTATTCTATCTCCTGTCCATGGTCATGCTCTGTGTAGTGTGTAGTGTGCATAGATAGAGAAATCTATATAATACATGTTGCTATGAATGTTAATAGGATATCCTTATTATACTAGAGGCCTGGTGCACATATTCATGCACCAGTGGGTCCCTCAGCCTGGCCTGTGGGATCAGGCCGAAACTGACTCTGACATCCCCCACGGAGTCCCAGATTGTGAGAGGGTACAGGCTGAGGGACCCCACCATTGTACAATTGGGGCAGGAGAGGGACATGGGAGGTTGGCCAGCCGGGGAGGAATACCAAGAGGGCTCCAGTGCATGTCTGATCCATCTCACTCAGTCCAGATCAGCTGGACCCCAGCAGCAAGCTAACCTACCAGTTGGAGCATTTGCCCCCTGGTGGTCAGTGCATGTCATAGCAAGCAGTTGAGAGGCCTTAGCAAATTATTAGCACATTACTCTTTGATTGGTTGAATGGATGACTGAGCAATGAGATACTTAGCATATTAGGCTTTTATTATATAGGATAGGATTAAATTTTTTGTAATTGATTTCAGAGATAGGAACGGAGAGGGAGAGAGACAGAAACATCAATGATGAGAATCATCAGTCAGCTACCTGCTGCATGCCCCACACTGGGGATCAAGCTCACAATTCAGGCATGTACTCTGATCAGGAATCAAACCATGAACTCCTGGTTCATAGGTCAATGCTCAACCACTGTGCCATGCCAGCTGGCTCTGGGTTAGCTTTTTGTGGTCATTTTTTTTTTAAAAAAATCACAATTGTAATGAGAGTCATGTCCTACTTTACTTACCTTTCTTTAAGCAGATACAATCATAAGTACGATCTGAAAGACTGTTTTCAGACTGCATGGTGACCGGAACTTTTTACATGCTTTTCCTTTGCTACCAATGAGTGGAGGCCGCCATCTTTCTTTGAATAACTCCAGGGCCTCCTGCAGTAATTTATTTTGTAATCAGTCCTTCTGATAGCGCTTTAAATTAATGTTCTCATCTATGGATTTAATTGGAATTTAACAAGACAGCGCATAATAAATACAAATCACATGATACTAACAGCATATTTCTGAAGATTAACAACCGTAGAGATACAAATCTATTATGCAGAAACCCCGATAAACATTTTCAGAATGTTAAATCATAGGTAAACATTTTGTCTTGCTTCAAGCTTCAGGTCAGTCCAGATCTTCAGCTTCCTTTGTGATCCTGCCTTCTAAGTAAACGTAGCTGTTTACCATCACGAAATTGATTTTCCACCTTGGACAACTGGTTCAGCAAAGTTCAGCATCAGGGGAAAATATCCCCCATATTAACGTAAAACAGATTTTCTCTCTTTTTAAAAAAAATATATTTTATTGATTTTTTTTACAGAGAGGAAGGGAGAGAGATAGAGAGTTAGAAACATCGATGAGAGAGAGACATTGATCAGCCGCCTCCTGCACGCCCCCTACTGGGGATGTGCCCGCAACCAAGGTACATGCCCTTGACCAGAATTCAACCTGGGACCCTTCAGTTTTCAGGCCTATGCTCTATCCACTCAGCCAGTCTGGGGTGGCACCTGAGAATTTTTATTTCTAACGAGTTTTGGGGTGAAGCTGCTGTCTGCGCCCACACACTGAGAAGCACTAAGTCCAGCATTGGTTTGTCTTAAGATTAAAGGAAGATTCTGGTTTCCTCAGCCCTCATTTAATGCCTGGTCTTAGGATCTGCAGTAAAGGTTAAACATGGCCACATTTTCTGTGTCACTGACCCCATGGAGAGGTGGGCTGTCTCTCCGTTCCTTCATCTGGACTAGTTCTGTGATGGCCCAGTCAGTCGGAGGCAGAGGAAGCAATGCCCTCACAAGACTGGCAGCTTCTGTTACCTTCCTTTCGGCCAGCTGCCAGGTGGTGGGTGAGCCTGAGCAGAGAGTGCCCCGTGGGTGAGGCCCCTGGCCCTCGGCCTTGGCTGAGCTTCTTGCCAGTGGGTGAGAGAGCCATCCTGGAAGTGGAGCTGCCTCAGTTTACACACCCCGGAGCAGAGAGCAGCCACCCCTGCGGAGCCCAAATTGCAAAACAGAATCATTCACCTTGTTGTTTTAAACCAGTGGTTCTCAACCTGTGGGTCGTGACCCCTCGACCCTTTCACAGGGGTCGCCTAAGACCATCGGAAAATGCAGATATTTACATCATGATGCCTAACAGTAGAAAAATTTCATGGTTGGGGGTCACCACCACATGAGGAACTGTATGCAAGGGTCGTGGCCTTAGGAAGGTTGAGAACCACTGTTTTAAACTGTTTGGGGTGGTGGTTTATTTTATGGCAATAGACCACCAAAATTTATCTGGTTGTGAGCGGATGGGGGCCCAGCACTCTTTCAAGATAAGTCAGGCATAGATTTTGACTTTCCCCATTCGGGGTATGAGTTGTAAATCTAAAAAACAATACAATTGCCCAGCCATGGTGGCTCAGTGGTTGAACATCAACCTAGGAACCAGGAGGTCCTGGTTTAATTCCTGGTCAGGGCACATGCTCAGGTTGTGGGCTCCATCCCCCGTTGGGGACATGCAGGAGGCAGCCAGTCAGTGATTCTCTCTCATCATTGTTGTTTCTCTCTCTCTCCCCGCCTTCCTTCCTCTCTGAAATCAATTTAAAAAAATTAAAAGAAAACAATACAATATTGTTTTGAAGGTTGTCTGAGGTTGACTCTCCATGCTTGTTACTGTGGTCCAAAATAATAAGTGGAAAATTTCGGAAATAAACAATCCATCAGTTGCATGCTTCTGAGATGCATGATAGAACCTCTCCCTGTCCCTCTGTGTCCCCGCTCCCCCATGTGCATCACCCCTTTGTCCAGCGTCTCCGCACTGTGGATGCTCCCCACCCGTTACTCACTTAGCAGCCATCTGCGTTATCGGATCAACTGTCACGGTATCACAGGCTTGTGGCCAAGTCACCCTTACTCTACTTCATACTGGTCCCAAAGCATAAGCGTATTAAAGCTGATAATTCAATATGCCAAAGAGCAGCTATAAAATGCTCCCTTTACGTGAAGAGTTTGTATGTAGAGGGGAAAATCAGTGCATGTAGGGTTTGGTCATATCTGTGGTTTCAGGCATCTACTGGGGGTCTTGGAATGTATCCTTTGTGGATGGATGGCGGGGGGCGGGGCCTACTGTATCAACCAAATCGGTCATGAGTGAGCTAAGGTTAACTTCAGAATTGTATCTTTCTATTTTGCCAATCCCCATAGAGTTTGACTTTGTGTGGGGGCAAAATAAGTAACTTTCCACAAGGACATCATCTCGGGGTGTTGGGAAAGGTTTCCCATCCCTCAACATAGGGTGCCATGGGGTGTTGATGCCCGCATTTCCATAATGATGACGGTTTCTTTGCCTTGAACAAACGAAATTGGGACTCAAAGCTGTTGGACAGTGAAATGGGGACTCAATCATTTTTCTTTTGCTCTGGTGGGTTTATTTCTAGCCTGCGGGGGCAAGATGTTTTTAGAGACAAGAATCGGGGGGTTGGGGGAGGGAGAAAGCAGACGCAGAGGCAAAGAAGCGATGAACGGACTGTCGTGCTACAGTGGGAAGGCAGGGGAGGTTGGGGAGGAGGGGCCTATGGGAGATCAACCAAAGGACTTGTATGCATGTGTGTGCAGGCATAGCTAGTGGATACAGGGCAATGGGGGAAGATGGGGATGGAGGGGAGGGACAGATGAGGGCATGTACTGGGGGATGGGGAGTGCAATAGGGGAAAAAAATAAAAAAAATAAAAATAATAAATAAATAGATATGATACAGTTAAAAAATGCAAAGGACAGCGGACGATTTAGCATTGTAATGCTTAGTGGCCACTGACAGCTTAACATCAGTACTCTAAGCTGTTCTTTAAGAGGGGGCTTGCCCGCTTTCTTCACAGCGGGTAGGGGGACCCCTTCTTACCACCACCAGTGTTTGTGTGGGAATCTTGCTCCTGTGTTGTACTAGTGAAGCACTGTTCTCATACCTGTAGCAGACTCTAGTCCAGGGAGAGCAATGAAGTTGAAAACAGACTCACTCATGGAAGATTTACATCATTGGCCAAGAAACTTCCATCCAACTTGAAAAATGTGTATCCGGAAACATACTTAGCGATGAACACTTGCCTTGCTCGGTATACACTTCATTCAACATCTACAATTTGTTCAAATAGACAACAGAGGCGGGCTGGTGTGGCTCAGTGATGGAGCATCGACCTGGGAACCAGGAAGTCATAGTTTGATTCCTGGTCAGAGCACATGCCTGGCTTGCGGGCTCAATCCCCAGCCTGAGGCATGCAGGAGGCAGCTGATCCATGATTCACTCATCACTGATGTTTCTCTCTCTCGCTCTCCCTCTCCCTTCCTTTCTAAAATCAAAAAAAAAGAGATTTAAAAAATAGACAATGGAGTATCCCTTTCAATGTGATCTTAGACATACAATTCCGGGAAATAATACGTTGTTGTGCTTTGGAATATCGTCCCACTGTCTTTTCATCACAACAACCAGGAGGTAAAGCAGGCTCCTTCCAATAAGGGGTGTTTAACTCAGTTGAAGGACTTACCTGCCGGAGTCCCCATTGAGGACGAAGCAGTGTGCTGGGCGCTGCAGGGGACTGAGGATCTCTCTGCTCTCAGTGAAGTCTAGTTGCTGTAATAGAAACAACAAAGATGACTTCAGTCTTAGACTCCTGGCAGCATCCGAAAAGAAGCACAAAGTATTATGTGTCAGTTTTCAACATCTAGTTAGGGAGACAAAGGAGGCTTTTTAAAGAATTCAGCGTAAAACTAGCATTAAAGGAGAGATTCCTTACACGCAGGTAGCAATTTCCTCTGTATGGAACAGTTTAACGTGCATTATCTTCTTTGACTCTTGTGATATGTAAGGTAGTGATTCTCAGAATATGCGTCCCAAACTCTGGGCATCAGCCTCTCCCCGGAGCTTGTGTGAAATGCAGATTCTCGGGTCCTACTTCAGACCTGCTGAACCGGAAGTTCAGGAGGTGGACCCCCCGCCCCCCCACACCCTCCCACACAGACAGCAACCTGTCTTTTCCCTGGCCTTTCCCTGACTCGAATGCACACTGATGTTGGGAAGCCACCAACATCATGGTTCTTTTAATCTCACAGCGTCCTGTTGATTTCACAAATTGGCGTTGGATTTTGCCAAGTTTCTAGAACTATCCCAGGAAACCTAATCCCACAGTTATTTCAGGTTGAATGTCTCACTTTCTGTCGAGTTGCATCTTGAAAGATGGGGAAGATTGTCACAGGTGAAGATGGTTTGGAGCATTGTTTCAACCGGATGAAAAAATATCTCTGAGATTCTGAAAGATGTATTTGAGGAAATGTTAGCTTTTTGATTCTTTTCCCCCAAGAAATGAGTCCTTGGGTGTTTGTTGTGTTCTGTGTTTCTTCTTTAATAAATCAGTTGAAAAGCATGTTGTAATCCTTTCTATTATATATGGGTTGGAATTCATTTCCTCCAGATATTTGGGTCTTTTCTTTGCAGGCCTTAAGTTTCTTCCCTTTTTACTTTTCTGTGTAAGTTGGAGAATAAGTCTTAATAACCAGGGAAATCCTATTTATTTCTTTAAAAAATATATATATATTTTATTGATTTTTTTTTACAGAGAGGAAGGGAGAAGGATAGAGAGTTCGAAACATCGATGAGAGAGAGACATCGATCAGCCGTCTCCTGCATGCTCCCCACTGGGAATGTGCCTGCAACCAAGATACATGCCCTTGACCGGAATTGAACCTGGGACCTTTCAGATGTCTGGCCTATGCTCTATCTACTGAGCCAAACCGGTTTCGGCAAATACTTAATTTTTTTGATATCATTGATTCACCCTACATCACCATCTTCCTTGGCCATACTGCTACTTGAACAGTGGTCAGTCAGATCAGGCCTTGGAAAGAAATGGAAGAAAGCTGCTAAGTGTTGCTTTCAGTAACTCCTCTAGGTGACAGGTCTCAATGCTGGAAAGGTTTCCCATTTGCTCTTCCCCAGTTCTTCCCAGTTGTACTGATGCTTTCAATTTCAAAGTCCAGCAGCCAAACATCACTGAGGGTGGCACTAAAAAAGCCATGTGTATGGCGCCATCTGCTGGTCATATCGCTCTATCCCTGGGTGTGCTCCCGGGCACCAGCATGGTCTCCAATTCAGACCTTCACTCCATCATCTTCGTTGTGTTTATAAGATGGAACTCCTGTTTTGTATGAATTTCTTGGACCAGAGTCTTGCTCTCAACTTAAGCTAGATGGATATTGAATATGCTCTGTAGCTCTTACCAGTCTCTCTCCCAGGGCTAGTTCTTGCGTCTTCTACCTCCGATCGGCCTTGGATTTGTCCTTCTATCTCTACTCCGGGACCTGCCTAAGTCTTTCTTCAGAGAGTGGGGCCCTCCCCTCCTCTAATGTCTGCCACACTTGTTTGACCAGTTTCTTTCTTCTCCATGGATCATGTGTATTGACTTTTTCTCTTTAAAGCTTTGCCAAAAGCCAACCACCTACTACTTAAACAAGAGGAGATTTATTACATTTAACAAATAGGATCAAATGTTTCCACAGAAACACTTGACGCATCAGCGACTGTGCTGTCTTCGTTACGGCTGAATCAGCTATAGCATCTCCTGGGACATCTCTCTACCACTGCCACACAGTTCCTATGGGTCCAGCTTTCACCCCAGAATATGATTACACACAGGCATTCAGACACCACATGCCTCTGCTGACATGGTCTCCTGCAACTCCAGCCAGTTTCCAAGTCAGGTCAGTTTTATGGTTTTTTGCTGTCACTCAAACTGGTTGTCCTTGGTCATTTATTTATTGACCTGTCTGAGCATATGACCCAAATATTCCTCAAAGCACTAGAAAGCAAAATGGGAGTAATAAGGTCTGATGTTGATTGTACTTCAGGAACCAATGAAAACCTGGAATTACTCGCAGGCATGGAGTTCCAAAACAAGTAAGATTGTTTGTGACATTCAAAGATCTGGCCATGTTATTCCTTTTATTTATTTTTTAGATATATTTTTTATTGACTGTATAGAGAGGAAGGGAAAAGGATATATATATATATACATATATATATATATATATATATAGAGAGAGAGAGAGAGAGAGAGAGAGAGAAATATTGATGAGAGAAAAACTTTGATTGGCTCTCTCATGCATGCCCCCTACTGGAGAATGAGCTCATAAACCGGGCATGTGCCCTGACCAGAACTGAACTGTGACCTCTTGGTTCATAGGCCAATGCTCAACTAATGACACACCGGCTGGCCCATTACTTTTTTTTTTTTCAAGTTTTGTTGAGATGCCTCCACAATATATCCCTCTATGATAACCATATTCATTTTTCTGTTTTCAAAAGCCTTCTTAGTACCCTAAAGGGCCTAATGGGTATATTAATTAGGCACACAGTACAGAAAAATGCATATGTGTGCATGTGCACAAGTGGGTTTCATGTTCCAAAGAGGCCTTGAAGTCTGTTAAAGGATCTTAATACCTTCTCTTGTTACTATCTCGGGGGTCACACTACCCTCTAGTATTCATCTAGCTCCTCACTGGATGCAGCTATTGACCAAGTTTGAGTCCAGGTCAGCCAGACCCCTCTGCACACCATGGTATGGACCATTCATTGGCCACTCCCTCTGCAGTAAGCTGGAGCTGGGATGGAGTTCCCTGTTCTGTCTCTCCCTGCTCTCCCTGTAGGCCTGTGTGCTGAAAGGACCTCACAATGTAAGGCAGAACCAATCGAGTCCTCATTCAGCATCAGGAAGGGGCACACCTGAAACCCACTCGATTTTGATCTGTCTGATGGTCTAGTATGGTATTCTTGGAATTCTGGGTAACAAAAGTTATTTTACAGCTCGTTCCAATTTTTTTATTCCTTCATATCTTCCTCCTCATCTTCTGGATTTTTTTTTTTTTTTGCATTGCAGTCAAACAAATTTAAAATGCTTACAAACCACAGATTTTTCATTTCAAATGAGAGTTTAATGAAGTCCTGGACAAACTGAGAGATTCATTCATTATTTTACTCAATAGAAGAAGAAGAAGCAAAATGGTTCTGCTCTTTTAGGGCTAAAATGATGATATGGGGGCATGTTTGTGAAATAGGAATATAGACACAGCTTTTACTTTTCATTCTGAAATTAGAGCAGAGCTGGTTAGGACAGTGGGGACTTGGGGTCACTGTTACTCACTGTTCTACAGCTGAGACTAGTTAACAATTCAGGTTCCTGCTTTGTCCTCTGAAGATTTGAGGGTAAAGACAAACCATCTGTATTTGTTTATACCCAGGGTCACAGCTGAATCTTAGGGCATGTCCAATTAGAAAAACACAGTCCTAAAGGAACCACGCTTGAATCTTGCCAAGTGGAGTAGTGGAATTTAGGGGATCATCATTTTACAGACACAGATTCTGGGGTGTAGGGAGCGCCTAGACCTTGGTCAGATCAGATCTTCCTCCTTCTTGTAGAGAAGCCATCTCGAGAACCTGGCTTTCCAGACTCCTGGCGAGGTGTTGGGTGTGTTGTTCACGTGACCACATTTCTTCTCTAAGCATCACCTGGGTGGACTGACATGTTCTGTACCCTCCTGGAGCCCCCAGGAGGACCAGCAGCGATGTTCTGCTCTGAGAGAACATTCCTTTCCAGTGACATCCAATAGGCAGCCCAACGCTCTGCACCTGAACGCGCTGCCCCACCTCCAGGCTGTGGGCACAGCATCCAGTCAACCCTTTGTGCCTGCTCAGCACACACTCTCATCCACATCTTTCTCTCCAGGCGTCTCTCTCTTTTTTCTCCATCTTGGCTTCAAGGCTATTAGTCACATTTAGATGATGAATCTATTGAGCAAAAACTGTAGCTGATTTTATGTTCTGTACCTCTCCCATGATGAATCCTCAAGAAATGGGGAAAATGATATAAAATTCACTTTTTTTTCTATTTTTTTTTTTTTTGATATCTTAATGGTACCTTCAAAAGAGTTAAAACAAAACAGAACAGAATTAAAGTAAAAAAGTACTCTTTGATAGAGACTTTAGTATCTGCAAATTTTGGCAGGGAATTTTGGTATCTTTAATGAAGTGGTTTGTTTTCTTCAAGGACCTATATGAAAATAAGGAAAAATAATTTACTGCTTATAGAAAAATCTAATTATGATTTTAAAATATTTTTATTGATTTCAGAGAGGAATGGGGAGGGAGAGAGAGAATCATTGATCAGCTATCTCCTGAATGCCTCCCACAACCCAGGCATGTGCCCTTGACCAGAATCGAACCTGGGACCCTTCAATCCTTAGACCGATGCTCTATCCACTGAGCCAAACAGGACAGGCTAATTATGATTTTTGAATGCATTTATGTATTATACACACAGTATAATTGTCAAGCGATGGGGCTGTTCATTCACTTATTTTTTTTTAAACAAATGAACCCAAGTTTTCATCTACTTCAATGATGTACTCTTGGAAATTAACTTGTGAGTCATATTTTAAGAAAAACAAACAAAAACCTACCCTCCTATTTTATTTCAATCTTTATAGTACCCCTTGTTCATTCCTTTTATTATTCAAATTCTGACTGACTTCTGAAGGGGATTCAGGAATGAAATTTGCCTGTGAACATACAGGTTTAAAATATCTAAAGGCATGTGTCACATGTATTGGGGAGCAAATACTCCCTCAGGAAGCTCAGGTTTCTATAAGAAAATTCTATAGCTGATGGCTTACAAAATAGAAGTTTATTTCTCACAGTTCTGGAGACTGAGAAGTCCATGATCAGGGCACTGGCAAATATGGTGTCTGGTGAGAGATCTCTTCCTGGTTCGTAGATGGCTGTCTTCTCATTGTTTTTGCACCTGGTGATCATTTCTCTTGTGCCCCCCCCCCGCTTTTTTTTTCAAATAAGGGCACTAATCCTGGTCATAAGAGTGTCACCCTCATGATCTAATCACCTCCCAAAGAACCCATCTTCTAATACCATCACATTGTGGGTTAGATTTCAATACATACATTTTGGAGGGACACAAGCCTTCAGTTCATGTCAAATGCAACCCTATCAACTGAAGACCCTTCTGGAAAAAGATAGTAGAGGAAGTATTTATGATTAGGCAAGCGTTCTCAGGTTTACCAGTACATGTGTATAAGGCAGCACAAAAGTGACTCTGAAGTCTGGACAGAAATTCTCAGAAGAATAAGTAAAACATCTATCTCTGAGTAAATGAATTTCGTGTTCATCTCCTATGCACCTCACGAATGACTGTTCATCTTGGACGGGTACATTTGCTGTTGCAAGAGTTAGAAGACTTGACCTTGTTCTGTAAAATTGGAAGTTCTATGACCTCTTAGTTTTCAAGGAGCCATCCTAATGACAGGGGAGGGCAAGAAGTTAGCCACATCCCTCCTCAAAGAAAATTCTATTTTACACTTCCACTGCCCTCGCCAATTCCTTGAGAAATACGATAGCCGTGATTTGAGCAATGGCTGTATAATTGGAAGAGGTATGTTTACCTGCTAGGGTGATTATTTGGAATAAAAAATGCTCTGTGATATATAAGTCTTGGTTTATTTACCTAAAAAATTAGTTCCAGTCACAGTTTGCATGTGGGCTAAATTGCTAAATGCGAAAGCTCATTTAAAAAGTCATTTTGCTGAGTTACTCATTCGGTGAAAACCTGAGGGAGGTAATTAAGCTGTGGAAGTTGGAGACAGTGCCAGCAGATGACTTGATCTTCTTAAGAGAGAGAGAGAGAGAAAGACAGAAGTCAGTAAGAACTTGGCTTGAGGCCGAGAAGACCCTGATGTAGAGGTACCCAGGCATAAACCGGGTTGTCTTGAAGACAGGGGGAGTCCAGATAGGCCCCCAATACTGAGGAAATGCCTCTTCCCTTTTAATGCCGTGACTTTGATTACTTAACAGCTGAGTGTAAGTTGGGAAGTAAAGTAGCCGAGGGTCAGGGTTGGATGGCTGGTCCCTATAGAGCAGTGGTTCTCAACCTTTCTAATGCTGTGACCCTTTAATACAGTTCCTCATGCTGTGGTGACCCCCAACCACAAAATTATTTTTGTTGCTACTTCATAACTATAATTTTGCTACTGTTAATGAATTGTAATGTAAATATCTGTGTTTTCCGATTGTCTTGGGCTCTACAGCAGCAGTTCTCAACCTGTGGGTCTTGACCCACAGGTTAAGAACCGCTAGCAGGGACACCTAAGACCATCAGAAAACACAGATATTTACATTATGATTCATAACAGTAGCAAAATTACAGTGATGAAGTAACAACAGAAATAACTTTATGGTTGGAGGTCACAACAACATGAGGAACTGTATTAAAGGGTAAGCGGCATTAGAAAGGTTGAGAACCACTCCTATAGAGTGAGATTTAGTTGATTAATTCTCCAGATTGATTTGTATTGGGTTATATTTACTTAATCATTAAAGCTAAAGGAAACAGTAGAAGTTGAGGATTGGCCAATGAGTAGTGAAAATTAAAACTTGGCCCTAGATAAAAAGTGACCCGGGAGGCCAACTCACTGTTGTTGCATTGATGACCGATCTTTGATCTGTTCGGTGCTTTGGACCAGCGGTGGCTGTAGAATTCTCTGTGATGATGGCCGTGTTTTATATCTGCGTTGACCAATGAGGTAACCATTCCCCACATGGGGCTATTGAGTACCAAACGTGTGGCAGTGGACTGAGGAACTGAACTATTAATTTTACTTAGTTTTAACTAATTTAAATGTCAATAGCCACATGAACTCAGGGGTTCTGTATTGGATAGTGCTTTAGTAAAGAACGCATTACTTCCCTAACCCTTAGAAAGTATATATGCTTGTGGGAATGTACTCGGCTGCATTGCTTACTGAGAACATAGGAAGTGTTTTCAACTTTTCTTTTTCTACTTTATTTTATTTATTTTTTAACTTTTTATTAATGTATTGCATGTATACATATCTTCCCTTTGACCCCCCCCCCACTTTCATGCATACCCTAACCCCATCCCTCCCCCCATGTCTTGTGTTCATTGGTTGTGCTTATATGCATGCATACAAGTCCTTTGGTTGATCTCTTATCTACCCCGCCTCTCCCTAACCTTCCCGCTGTAAAGTGACAGTCTGTTTGATGCTTTACTGCCTCTGTATCTATCTTTTGGTTCATCAGTGTATAATGTTCTTTATTTCCCATAAGTGAGTGAGATCATGTGGTGTTTTCCTTTCATTGCCTGGCTTATTTCACTTAGCACAATGCTCTCCGCTTTTCATTTTAATACCTACCAGGTGAGGCCCATCCTCCTGGGCAGGACTCCACGTGCCATTTCCGTTGATGGTCCCCACCTTGACTAAGAGCTATGAGAGCAGACACATCGTAGCTGACAAAGACACCGACAGGCCATCTTTGCCTCTTGTGTCTTCTTCTGAGCAGACGTCAGGTGAGTGAGAAGGGGCCTGACCACTCGTGGTGCTCGGGGGCAGAACCTGCATTGCTGACGCCAGCGAAGGGGCCGCAGGAGCTGTCTTGCATTGTGGGCTGAGGCTGGAGGTGGACTTACCTTTTCGATACGATTCTTTACCCCGCCACGAAAATGCTGCTCTTTTCTCTTAATTGGTTGGTGAGACTTAACTTCTAACACAGCGTCGTTTGTTCAGTGTAGACAGAAAGGGTGAAGGAGCAAAATGCAATTGCTTTCATTTCAGCTCCTGCTGGCTTTATGGAGAGTCCTCAAGCCAACCAGATGGCCATTCGGAGAAGCTGTGATACCATGTCTTCATCTTGGGTTTTCCTGCCTGAGACCCAGGGAGGGGAAGCGCTTGGTTGAGGGTCAGGGTTAGATGCCTGGTCCCTAGAGAGCGAGATTCAGTTGCTTAATTCTCCATATTGATGTGTATTGGTTATATTTTCTTGATCGTTAAAAATGTGATTTATTTGATTGTAGGCTAGGATGTTCAGAGTCGTCATCCTAATCTCCTCCAGAAATGGGAAAGACCTTTGCTCTCATTATCTCAGGTTACCACGTACAGTGGCTCCTGCAGAAGGAATGGTTTGCCAGGTCTCTAACCCCTGCTGGGGACCATGGCTTTCCCAGGCATCAGCATCTTGATTAAAACACCCTTCCTTCCCTTCTCCCCCTCCACCCCCCGCCAGTGCCAGGGCTCCTGGCATAATGCCAGGAAATAAACTCAATAAACCGGACTTGGGCCCTCCAGAGAGTCCCCCCATCCCTAGGGGACTTCATGCCTCAGTGAGACGTCTGAGCCACAGGGAAGCCTGGTCCCCTCCGGGCCTGTGGCTCATTGGGACTGAGTTGAGCTTCTCAGGAAACCCCACTGCACTCGGTTAACTGGAATGGGCATGAGCCATGAGGATCGTTTCCGGTGAAAGAATCCTTCTGAATGCTGCCTCTGATCCCAGCAGGGCTGCTCTCTGCCCACCATCTCTGCGAGTTTATCACCAACCTTATCCTGACTTCTTTAGTGAGTGGACTTATCCTCTCACTCTGTTTCTCCTACGTTCCTGTTTCCTCTCTACTTTCCTGCTTCGTTCTTGCCCCAGTGGAGTCCTTTTCTCCTGGCAATCCATCTTATGTTCTGATCCAGTATAGGCTCACCTTGTTTGTAGGTTTTTCTCTGCTCCCCTGCCTGCCCTGGACAGCCTGTCTCTGCCAGAAAAAACAGGTTCTGATTCCCTGCCTGAGTTCCAGTCCCCATACATATTTTTCTTACACTTTTCTGGGTAAAGAGGAAGGATGACCTTCCTGCAGTTGGGTCTCGTTATGTTTCCTGTCCCAGCTGCCCCTACGGAGGAGAGAAGGCTGGACTCAGGGCATGCTGGTCCAGGCTCCTGGGGTCATGACAGAATACAGTTTTGTGGAATAAATGGTGCTGCTGATTCTTATTTGTGTGTCTTCTCATACACTTATTTACCCGAGTACTTTCCTACGCATTGTTCTATTTGTCCCTCTGAACCTGGAGCAAAGACATTTCTGGATCACAAACCAGGGGAGGAGATGAAACAGAAATCATTCAGGTGCTTTCTCTCGCTGAGTTTAGAGGCTTCGCACTGGGCTTGTTCATACTGTATTTCTGAAAACTTGTTACTTCTCTTGCTTTCCTTGTTTCAGTTAATATCTCTGCATTCTACCCCGTTACCCAACTTAGAAACCTCTGACTCATCTTCTATTGCTCTCTATCCACCCACTCACACCCAGCAGTCATCGACTACTATTGATTGGATCCTCTAACTATTTCTTCAGCCCACCTTTTCTCTATTTCTCTCAGTAGCAGTCAGGCTGCGATTCCCATCTTTCTCATCTGTCACCTGGACCATTAAAATGGTCTCCCGACTGGGTCTTCCCTCGCCACGCCTGCCAAACTAATTTACCAAGTGCCTTTACGGCACTGCTTTCAGGGTAGGAGATGTCTTCTAAAACATACACTTCAACATCCAACGTCTCACTTCCCTCGTGGAAATCTATGTGGTCAGCAGGATCACGTCCCCATTCCGTGGCAAGGTTCTCTCAGACCTTATTACCACACCTACCCATCACACAACCCAGACGCCATCAAAGGATCTTTTTAAGAACCGTCTCACCCCTTGGTGAGAAAGCCCCCCCTTTTTGTTCACAACCGAAAGGTATCCTCCTAGTCTTCAAGATGCAGCTCAAGATACAACTCTTTGCCATCTGGGTATCGGTTTTTATTCCCTCTACCAGATATTGGTGGCTTACTTCCGTGTTCCAGCAGTTCATTGTCTGTCTTGTGTCTTCCGCTCTCATCGCCGTATGCTGCATATACTCACTGTCTATGTTCTGTTTGTCTGACGTATGGGCAGCGGCTGGGGTAAAAACTAATTTTCATCTTGTAGCTCTTTATTCCATTTGCCATCTTTTCTTGCTATCACATCAGCCTTCAGAAGTGTGGCATAGTATCTAACACTTATTAATTGTGCCTTAAATGTTAATTTTCTTGTCCACTCCAAAAAAAGGGAAAGTGACTGTCATTTATTTAGGGATTCCTATGTTTTAGTCACTCTGCTTTATGTACCTGATTGAATTTTGTTTATTATTATCTCCATAATATTTGTAAGGATACTGAGGCTTCTGTTCTATTTGCCTTTTTTTTTTTTCAAGGATATTACAGAATGATTTATCAGTCAGTCTAACAAATTAATTTGCCAATGATTGTTTATGGATTCTCTGAGGTGACCATTACCCTTTGCGGGCATGATATATGGCTATTCATTAGGACTCTCCAAAAACTTTTCTTTTAAACGGTGACGCTAATGATGAGTTGGGGTGGTTTAGGGATGTGCCAGAGTTCAGATTGTACTAGTTCTTGAGAACCAACTATTAAAAATTTAAAGAATTCTATTAGCTGACCCTTAAACTCAACTTTTATTAAAAATTAAATGATGTGAACTTACCAAACAAATTACATTTTAAAAGTTGCTTCCTAATTACTTACTACATTTTACGATTAGCTATATTCTTGAGGTTATACCTTTTTGTAGCTGTATGGTATAAATACTGTACAATGGTGTGCTACGGTGTGTCTTTCCCTAGCTCAGTATGTAGTGACATCGCATTGGTGGCTTAACATTGGCTATGATGAGAGTGTTTACAACATAGGAATTGGCAAGTACTATAACTCAGGACTTCTATTCTCATTCCTCCCCTGATTACTAAACATTTAACAGAACATCACTAGGATGGGAGCATATTTAAAGATACTATTCCGCCAATATACACCAATAGAGCCATAGAGATTGTTAGATTATAAGAATATATCTGTACCTGCTCTGAGATCCCCCCAAAAGCCCCTAGATGGCTACACCATCCATTTCCTTCACTGAGATCTGCCCATGAGCCAGCCATTAAGTGGTCAATGCCTGGCCCAATAGGACCCTCCCAGAGTCTGATCCTGCACCAGCCCCTTCCAGCTCTTCACTATTTCAGGCAAAGCGAAGGGACAGAGGAGAGCACGCTTTCGATGGGGAGTGTCTTTCATTGGTTGCCATATTATACCAAGCAGGCAAACACTCAGCGAGCACAGAGCATCACCACAAAAACCTTAGTCTTCCTCCTTCTCTGATGGAAAAAGTTCTTGGTGTCAGGGGTCAACCTATCCTGTGCCTTGCACACCCCATTTTCATCTAACACAGCAGTTCTCAACCTGTGGGTCGAGACCCCTTTGGGGGTCGAGCAACACTTTCACAGGGGTCGCCTAAGACCATTGGAAAACACAGATACGATTCCTAACAGTTGCAAAATGACAGTTATGAAGTAGCAACAAAAATAATGTTAAGGTTGGCGGTCACCACCACATGAGGAACTGTATTAAAGGGTCGCGGCCTTAGGAAGGTGGAGAACCACTGATCTAAAAGGTTGATTCCCGGTCTTGGCTGCGTATCTGGAGTCCACGGAGGAAACTCTTAGGAAAAAAAAGAACTCCCGGGCCCCAGTGAAACCAGAATCTCTTTCTGGGGAGGAGAGGGCTGAGAGATGGACATCATTATTTCTCAAAAGCTCTCTGAGTGATGTCAATAAGCAGTCACTGATCCGAAGTGTAGAATGAGGTCGGAGAGGAACAGTCTGCGTATCTTGGTGGGAGTTAGAGCTTCACTGTTCACCAGTGGTGTGATTCTGGGCATGTCCGTTCTCTCTGAGCCCGGGGTTCAATGGGAAGATTAATAAACCGCCTCACAGAACGCCAGAGAAATGACACGGAAGTGGAAACAAGAGCCATTACTGAGGCACAAAGTACTACACGATACGAGTGACTTTGGCCGCTGCAACATCCTTGCCTGGTCTAGCCACTAAGCAGGTGGCCAAGCTGCATATGTCAATGTCAGGGTGCTTTCTGTAGACCAGCCAGCAATGCTCTGCCCACGTCTGGGGAGATGGAGGGTGCTAATAATTTTTTTAAAATATATTTTTTTGATTTTTTACAGAGAGGAAGGGAGAGAGATAGAAAGTCAGAAACATCGATGAGAGAGAGACACCGATCAGCCGCCTCCTGCATGCCCCACTGTGGAGATGTGCCCGCAAGCAAGGTACATGCCCCCAACCGGAATCGAACCTGGGACCCTTCAGTCCACAAGCTCTATCCACTGAGCCAAACTGGTCTTGGCAAGTGTGCTAATAATTTTACGCACACCTGGCCTAATTGTGGGATCTAGTTGGCATGCACATCGCCTCCCGACACTGTCTTTGAAAGGCAGCTGAGCTAGTGGCCTTGGTAACATCCCAGGGCAGGGAGCTCCGAAGGTTAATGACAATTGGCTGCCCCCGTGCCATTGCCAGGGCTCCGCTGGTACATGTCGCCCCGTGTCACCTTGTTCTTTCCGTGGAGCAGGGAAGCCAATCACCCCCATGACCTTTGAGTCTCTTGCCTTTATTTTAGAAGCAAATATGCACCAGCTTCCAGAATGAGACAAGGAGAGCACCGTGAAAGCAATGCTCTAGTTCTTTTGTTTGCTGAAACACGCGGGATCCTGCTAGAGGCTTATGTCTGAGAGGAGCACATGAGAAGGCTCACTGTTTAACTTCCACCAGCCTGGCCAGAAACGGGGACCTATGTCCCCCCCCTACTCCACCCCCATGTACTAGTACGAATGCTTCAGGAGATAGAAAAGGCAGTGGGCTGACTCAGAAGCCCAGAGATGCCATGGCTGGTATTCAGGAACAAGCTGTTGGGGGCAGGGGTACCAGCTGTTCCACCATCAGAAAGTGGACACCACAGCCCCGAGAACGCTGGCAGGAAAGAGCCAATTGGCAATCTTTTTTTTTTTTTTTCTGTAGAAGGGTTTATTTGAACCGAACTGATGACATAAGCCAGGGAGCAAGATCTCAAATGCTCTGGATTAAAAACGGTTTTGCAGTTTGTCTGATGCATTCGGAATTAAGGAGGGATGCAAGGAAGATGGCAGGGAGGCGGGCAATAGGAAGATGGGGATTGGATTACAGGATAGCTAACAAGATTACATGTTCTCAAGAGGGTGGTTCTGGCGTATTTAAAAAATATGTTGTCCTAGATGCTTGCTTCAGGCAAAGATGAGCCTTTGACTAAAGAAGTTACATGCCTGGGGTGTGACTACTCACCAGGAATTCACGATCAGATTACCCTGTGAGATTACTTTCTGGAGAATCCCTTTTTGGTCCATACTAGGGAGGGATCCTGCCAGGGAGGGGACAATGGTGTAGAATGGAAAGGCTCCATGGAGCAGTCGTGGAAAGGACTCTGCAAAGAGTGGTCCTGACATACCGTATTTTCCTACGTATAAGACGACCCCCGGCTTTTCCAGTAAAATATAGAGTTTGGGATATACTTATATGACACCCGGCATATAAGATGACCCTTGACTTTTGAGAAGATTTTGAAGATTTTCCTGGGTTAAAAAGTCTTCTTATACGCCGGAAAATATGGTACAGTGGTATATGAGTTTAATTCGTTCCGTAACCTTGAGGCGTGGGAAACTATGAAATGCTGGAGTGGCGGTAAACTGGTGGGTCGTGGACAGCCGGCCTATCGCGCAATGACTCATATCTCAAATGTTGCTCGTATTTCAAAGCAAAAATCGCTTGCTCGATGGCTTGTATCTCAAAAATCTTGTATGTTAGGGTACTCGTATCTCGAGGTACCACTGTATATTTTTTCTTTTTCATCTTTTTTGTTTGAGTCCTCTCAGATTCAAGGTTTCAAGCACAAGCCGTTTAATGGGAGGCTCCAGGGACATGAGCAGTGTGTGTATCTGGGAAGAAAAAGACTGGGCAGGGAGTGAAGGGGACACTGTGATGTTGGGCACCATGTCTTCGGACTGGACCTTCATCTCATAGCCTAACCCTAAGGCGAACTCTGGAAAAGGCCTCAGAAGTATCCAGGTCAAGGATACTAATACAGTGGTACCTCGAGATATGAGTGCCCTAACATACGAGATTTTTGAGATACGAGCGATTTTTGCTTTGAAATACAAGCAACAGTTGAGATAGGAGTAATTGCGCGGATCGGCCAGCTGCACATGACCCACTAGTTTACCACAACTCGAGCATCTCATAGTTTCCCACGCCTCAAGGTTACGGAACGAATTAAACTCGTATCTCGAGGTACCACTGTACTCAACTAATCACTAATTACTGGTTAAAAGCTATTGCACTAATCACTGGTTAAAGGCTACTCCAGAAAAGGGGGATGTTAATTCTCAGACAACTGTCCACCTTGTCTGCATGCAATAGCCCGCATGCGCTAAGCAGCATCTGGCATTCTTGAAGTTAGGCCAACATGCCCTCACGTGGTGAGGAATCCAAGGAACATGGATGGACCTCCTTCTATGGGTTGGCCACACTCTCATATCTTACTGAGATTACAATATTGTGAGAAGATAATGCGCTGTGGGGTGAGAGAGACAAGCTAAATATCAAGGAACTCAAGAGGTGGATCAGCCCCGCTCAGAGCGGTCATGACCTTTGTAAATGGGAACAGGTAAAGAGCAGAGATCAACGGGAAAGGCAGGAAAAGGTACCCCTGCTAATTATATCCATTCCCACTTGTGGCTTTTATTTTGTCCTAATGATTAACTGTGCTCTGAGCAGGAAACTGAAAATATCGCTTCCTCATGGTAAAGGGCAAGCAGAATGTCAGGTTTGGGAGCTGTCATCATCGCCTTCTTCTGGAACGTTGGAATAATAATTTCTTCTCCGGAATCTGTGCCTAAATCCCCGTCTCTGAAAACGATGTTCACTGGCACAGCTGTCCAACGTGCACTATTCTGTCGATAGTAAGTGACAAACAAAATGGCAGTGAACTGGTTATGGAGATCCAACCATCTGTACATCCCACCGATATGTATTCAGCACCAACCGTGTGCCGGGCAATGTGTTTGGCATTGGGAAGGAGAAGCCGTGACAATTTTGTTAGGAATTCACCCGATCATCGTCTGGAACCTAGTTCAGTTCCAGCGGGAGAATGACGAATGGGACTCTTGACCACCTGCTCAGTTTGGCTGGAAAAGAGCATCTCCTGGGCATGGAGGGAGTGATCACATGACTCTTGTTTTCTGGAGGACCCACCCCTCATGGAAAAGCAGAATTCTGTTTGGATGGCCCACAAGTTGCATTCTGGTTGGTATTGGGCTCCAGGAAGATGGAAAGAAGGAAACATTGATTTACCATCCACTATGCTTGACGCGTTTGCATACATAAACATATATATTGCTGTGGACAGCATATACACCCAATCCCATGGGACTGCCCGTTGTGGATGGCTATGTCAGCTCCTGAGTGTCTTTGATCTTCACATTGTCCAGCTGGTTCAATGTTTTCATCTGGTCCAACCCTATATTCCATCTAGAATATGGGCTGTGATAAAAGGTCCCTTTTCATTGAGTCACTTGCCTCAGGGTATCACTTGTGGCTCTGGCCCCCAAGTCTGGCCTCCCCATCTTACCATCATATAGCTGTCACATATGCTCTACTCTGAACTCAGTTTTGCTTTGTTCCTACCCCCGTGAGTTGGATGTTTCAGACTCTGTCTAGCTTCCAGCAACTTCCGGGTCATATTAAACTTTCATTTCCATGCCCAATGATACAAGTTAGCTCTACCCACTCTTATTGGGAGAACAAAATGACTCTGGTACTTATTAAACAAACATTTATTAATAAAAGCTATGTGCTAGCTTCTAAAGTCAAAATAGTGAAATAGCACAGACATGCTTTCTTTTTGGACCAAGTTCATAACCCAATGGGGGTGTACCTGTGAGGAAATACAGATAAGGAAACACGTGTAGGCTACATCAGAGAGAGTTAGCGTGCTATGGCAACAGATGACAGGAGCCCCTATTTTGGTCTTAAAGGTGTGGAAAAGGAAGGATTTCTAAGTGAAGTAACATTCAAGAAGATACCTAAATAGGTTACATGAACAGAGTTTTACCAGATGGAAGGGATGTGAAGAGAGAAAAACAATGTACTGAAGGGGATAGTTAACTAAGGGACCAGAAATGTGAGCCAGCATGGTGAGCTCTGGAAATTGAGTGGTGGGAGAGGATGCCACAGAGATAAGCAGGGGACAAATGGCCATGTGTCTTGTGAGCCATGTTAAGGATTTGACCCTCTGGCCTGAGATCACTGGAACCTATTGGATTGTTTGGGGAAGATGATGGAGGAGCAGTGACATGAATAGACATATTTTTGGAAGATCACTCTGGCTACTTTGTAGACTGAGCAGTGAGTGGAGACAGAAGACTTGTTTTTCTACTTGTAGGTTGTTTTTGTTTTTCAAGCACATGATGGTGGCCTAGAAATGGGTAATAGGATTGAGACTAGAGACATTCTCCGAATTGAAGATATATTTAGAAGAGAAAGCAATATGGTCATTAAATTTCATTTTTCCTCCAATCTGATAGCTTTTATTTTATTTTATTTTTTTACAGTTATATTATTTATTTTCAATTCTTTTTATTGATTAAGGTATTATATATGTGTCCTTATTCCCCCATTACCTCTCACCTCCCATTCATGCCCCCACCCCCCTGTTGTCTGTGTCCATTGATTAGTCTTATATACATGCATATAAGTCCTTTGGTTGATCTATCCCTCTTACTCCCTCTGTCCCCTACCTTCCCTGAGGTTTGACGTTCTGATTGATGTTTCTCTGTCTCTGGATCTGTTTTTGTTCATCAGTTTATGTTGTTCATTATATTCCACAAATGACTGAGGTCATGTGATGTTTATCTTTCTCTGCCTGGCTTATTTCACTGAGCATAATGCTCTCCATCTCCATCCATGTTGTTGCAAATGGTTGAGAACTCCTTCTTATTGATCATAGGAATGAATGAGTGCTCGGTAAATACTTTTCATGTCCAAAGACACTCCATGCATTCTACTTTCATGTCCCAGAGAGTGACATTTGAGCTAAATTATCAGTGTATTTGTCATTGTCAATGCGTTTTAGAAAATGTGTGCTAAAATTCATACAAATATTAAGATTTCAATTAAAAAAGCATTTTGTGTTCAGTGTAGATTTTGTCCACAATGAACTGATTCTCACAAATGCTCTTTTGCTTCAGCGAGGGAGTCTTGGAATTGAAGAGAAAGAAAATACCCATAATATTTTGATGGCACTATAGTGGCTTTAGATCTAGGAAGGACCTGCTCAGCTGTCCTGACATACAGTACAGTATTTGCTTTTAACTTTGAGTGTTTTCTTATCAGAGACTCTTGTGACTTACAAAACGCTATACATTAGCAGTAGTAAGTCAGGGTTTAAAACCAGGATATTTATCTCTTTTTAAAAATCTTTTGCAGACAATAGGGTTTGAGGCAGTTCATGATTGAAAGCAAGCTATAAAAAGAAAGATCAGTTGGAGTGAACAAGTAAATAGCTCTGTACATTTTATTGAGTGGTCCATCATCCTATATAATAAAAGTCTAATATGCTAAGTGTCTGGTTGTCTGGTTGTCCATTCAGCCAATCAAAGTATAATATGCTGCTAATATGCTAAGGCTTCTCAACCTCTCACTATGATGTGCACTGACCACCCAGCGGCAGACAGTCGACTGGTCAACCAGTTACTATGATATGCACTGACCACCAGGTGGCAGATGCTCCAACTGGTAGGTTAGCTTACTGCTGGGGTCTAGTGGATCAGGACTGAGCAAGCCAGGCTGAACACACCCTGGAGCCCTCCTGTGGTTTCTCCCTGGCTGACCAACCTCCTGCATTCCTCCCCAGTCTGGCCTGTGCCCTCTCGCAATCCAGGACCCCTCAAGGGATGTTGGAGAACCAGTCTTGCCCTGATCTTGCAGGCCAGCCTGAGGGACCCCACTGGTGCACAAATTCGTGGAGCAGAGGTTATTTTGTTCCTCTGATGTCTTAGGGATTAGAGATGTACTATTTTGAGTAGAGAGATAAGGCCCATGCTGATAGTTTTATGTTATCTCCTCTCAATCATGAATTTAGGGATTAGTACACAGATAATAGATAATAGACTTTTGCAAATGAATAAAATGTCACCTCTTTGCACTTGTTCTATAATTGCTTCCTCGAATTTTATGGCGTTCTGCTCTTTATTAAACCTATTATGTCATATAAGCTGAAGCTCTAACTACTTGTTATTTGTTTTTCTTTTGTTCTTAATAATGACCATTTTTAGTTAAGAAATTTCCCCCCAAACTAAAACATTTTAATCTTTCTATTAGTAGATGCCTACCTTTTTCCTGATTATATTTTTTTACGTGATATGTAGCATCTTACTTGTAGATGGCTAAATGATGGCTATGATTAGGGGGATGGGTTGATAATTTCTGTTCTGTTCCTATTTCTCCACCTAAAGATATGCGGGTGCTAGATTAAGCTACTGTCCCCAATTATTCTCTGCCCTCCCTGTAACTTGTCATGTGATGTCCATTTTCCTCCTAGTGGGAGGAGAATTCTTCTTCACCTCATTGCCATCAAGTGCAAGTGAGCAGACACTCTAAAAGCCATTTCATTTTTTTTTTTAAAATCATTGCTTTACCCCTTTCCATAAGACAAGGCTGTAGGCTTCTTCTGTAGCATAAATAATTTACTCTCAATAGGGTTCTATCACCCCTATTGGTATAAAAAAAAAACTGATTCGTGTGGGGCACTCCCCCCCCCCTTATATATAGATAGAGCACAGATATAGGTACAGTACATGAACAGCTATATGTAAAACAGCTGAGAAACACTGGGCTTGGTCCTCAGGATGGGCAATGCCTGCAGCAGAGCCACCAAGGGGCAGTCCCCCTACAGCTGCTGTGTAACCTGAGTGGGAAACCCCATAGTGGTGATCCACTCAGAATGTGGGGCTGTTACCAAGATGGAGCCTAGGGAGAGCTGACCGCCACAGCCAGCAGGCCCTTGGCTGTTATGGCTCTCACAGTGTGCCGGGCAGTGCTCATGGGCTCTCATTCCTGGAAGTTTGGTTCGGAAGGTCTTTGGTTCAATAGCGTCTGGTAGTACCTATTTTTTTTGGAAAGTTCTTCTGGCAATTCTGAAGAACATTTTTATGTATGGGGCCAGTGATGTTGGAAAGGTCAAAGGTCTATGACTCCCTGGCAGAATCCAAGCATCTGTAAACTTGTCTCAGATGTAACATTGGCTCTTCTGAGCTACTTTAAAATTAGCCGAGGGCTATAGCAAACACTCAGCGATGAAAAGTAGGACTAGCCAATTGGCAACGCTCCCTTTGGCCTGTTGTATCATTTCTCCAGTCAGAATTTCTGCAAGTCCGTAGCTGTTGGTTGTTGTGTTTTTGTTTTGATTTTCTGGGGCTGAGGGACTGGTTTGGGAGCTGACAGCCAAGTCTTTGGTGCTATATTTCTAGCTCAGCCGTAGTTCTCCACTTCTGGTTTGTATCCAGCATGTGAAGAGCTGATCTGGGAAGGGGAGTCTTGCCTCAGTTCTTGGTTCCCTACTCAACTCCTGCTCCATATCTATTTTTATTACAGAAAACCAGAATAATCAAACTATGCTCAGAGAGTTTGGAGTTACGTTTATTATGCGCAGGTCCAGAGGAAAATGTTTCTCAAATTCTGGGCCCCAACATGCAGAAATTTTCCGTATGTATATGTTTTTACCTTCTTTGTCTCCCAAATATGGAATGTTTCCCGCCCCTCTGCAAGTTCTTAAAGTGCCCCCATGTGCTGAGGCCTTGAGACCTCAACCAAAGACCTGGCCTGCTGCCAGCCCTGATCATTTTGTCCAGAAAATGTTTAATGGCCTCTCTGCAGCGAGAATAGTCTCATTTTCCTTATTATTTAAGCAAGCAAATATTTACAGAAGCCAACAGCAAGGTTAACATTTCAAACGGCAGTTTTTATATAAGATGGATACTTCATTTTTATTTTTATTACTAATCGGTATCCTGATTGGGTTCTGTTGCCTATGAACCCAGAATATAGGTGCATCTCAATAGCCCATGCCTGGTGTAAGCCTTTAATGGCAATCATGATTTCTGTTCCCTGTCACCAGTGGCTGCTTCAGGGATGAGCATAGGAGCAGTTCTGGCCAACGAGATGTGAGGGGAAATAGGCTGGGGATTGGTGGAGATCTTTTTCTCCTCTGTTCTCAGAAAGACTTAGAAGTTTCTGTTTTGTCCCCCTCACTAACTTCCTGCTAGGGATGCCTGTGGGTGAGCCTGTGATGGTCAGAGATAGAGCAGCCACATCGTGGTCAGATACAGGGTGGGCAAAAATAGGTTTACAGTGATTCATATGGAAAAACATATAATACCAGAATAAATAATAATATCAGAATAAAGTCTGTGTTTTGCGTACTTACAACCATAAGCCTGCCTTTGTCTGCCGTTGCATATTACTTACATTTTGAAGAAGGCTAGAAAGTGTTTTGAGTCTTTGATGATACCATTAAGCTGCTGTTTCAATACTTTATTTGTGAGAGCTTTAAATGTCTTTCACTGGGAAAGCCTCTGGTAATTAATCAGGCATTCTATAATTGCAGGCAAAAACATCACTAACTTCCTTCTCCAGACCCTCTTTTCCAACTACTGCTCACAGGTACTTTTCTTTCACGTTCCATATTGTTGCTATCTCGCATTTGGTCCTTGTGTCTTGTTAAGTATTTCACACATATACATCTTGCCTCTCAAGGTTTTGTCAGCTTCCTGTAGACAAAAAGCAGATTGTCTACTTGTTATTTTAAGTGTTCCATGCAATGACTTCTTAGGATGGAACAAACATTTCTTGTCAACTGCCTGAATAAGGTTGATCTGACAAAGTTAAGCATCTCAAACCCAAAGTATTAAAGTCTCCTTGCCCATGTTGATAATGCCTACAGTCAGCTGAAATCAGCCTTCTTCTCTTGCCGTTTTGATGAACTTGGAATTAACAGAACCAGGCACTGAGGTACACCACAAAGATCCTACGAAGGAAGAGCTAACACCCTTTGGGTAAATGGAACATCCACCTCTGCTCATTTTTTTTTTAAATATATTTTATTGATTTTTACAGAGAGGAAGGGGGAGAGATAGAAAGTCAGAAACATCGATGAGGGAGAGACATCGATCAGCCACCTCCTGCACGCCCCACAGTGGAGATGTGCCCACAAGCAAGCTACATGCCCCCAACCGGAATCGAACCTGGGACCTTTCAGTCCGAAAGCCGACGCTCTATCCACTGAGCCAAACCGGTCTCAGCTCTGCTCATGTCCTTGGTCTGTGGATATTTGAAACATTAACATAATTATCTCTCTTCGCGTATTATCACTACCGCATGCTGGGGACAAAATATTGAAACTATCACTAGTCGCTCATTAACAGGAACACTAGTCACTCATTAATAGTGTCGACCCAATTACATGTTGTGGATACCAGAGACAAATAACTATAATTGCAACTAAGAGTGATTTCATCAACATGACAATCCCCCCTTTCTTTTTGAAATGCAAAGTGGAATGCATTATTCGGACTTGCCATATCAATACAGGTTTACATGCAAGAGAATCGTTCACCCAAATAAAATGAAAATCCAATCAGAAGAGACGCCATTGTGAATCCATGGGTTCAGCACCCACTCTGCCTTGAAGGATCAGAACATCCCGCACCGGGGGCAGAAATTAAACAAGTTAGCGACAATGGCAGCCAGACATCTGGTAAGTGACATCCACCCTGGCCATCAGCAGGTAGCGATTTTCTTCTGGAGCCAGTCAGGGGATTGTCAGGTGCCTGGACAATGGACATCTGATGAAGCATTCATACGATCCGCCTGTAGGTTTTCAGCTCCACTGGAGAGACACAAGTCAGGGAGATGTGTGTGAAAAAGGATTCATTATATACACATATGTGTGGAGACATACATAACGCGGCCTCTGTCTCCTGTGAAGAGACCCGTATAAATAGAGGCAAATGTAGTGTGATGCCGCATTTGCAGATGGAGTGGATATTCTTGTAGGAGACAGTTACTGGGGTAGGCAATTAGGCAAACACAGCCCAGAGATGCCCGGGAGAGACAGCTCTGAGAAAGGAAATCTATGCCTGAGTCAAGATGTCCAAAGCGCAGACATTTCTCCAATACGAGAGGCCTGCTCCGTGGCCTCTTTTCTGTTCATGGAAAATGTCACCAGAGGACAGCTGAGAGGGGAAAGGGGAAGGAGAAAGGGCAGAGGGGAGGATGGGACCTTGAAACTCACTGCCCAGAAAACCAACTTCCAACATTTCTTAGTCTCCATTGGGCCGAAATGGGTTTGTCTCAGTGGACAGAGCATCAGCCTGCGGACTCAAGGGTTCCAGGTTCAATTACGGGTCAAGGGCATGTACCTTGGTTGTGGACACATCCCCAGTAGAGGGCATGCAGGAGGCAGCTGATCAGTTTCTCTCTCATCCATTTTTAAAAAAAAATATATATTTTAGTGATTTTTCACAGAGAGGAGGGGGGGATGGTCATAAGCATCGATGAGAGAGAGACATCCATCAGCTGCCTCCTGCACACCCTCTACTGGGGATATGCCCACAACCAAGGTACATGCCCTTAACCCGGAATCAAACCTGGGACCTTTCAGTCCGCAGGCTGACGCTCTATCCACTGAGCCAAACTGGATTTGGCTCATCTGTGTTTTTAACTCTTTATCTCTCTCCCTTCCTCTCTGTAAAAAAATCAATGAAATATATTTAAAAAAAGGAAAAAATCTCCGTTGGACAAATGCTGAGTGCAGTGGGGGTGGGACCTTCTCTCATTCTCAAAGACAGCAAGGCCGTGTGGTGGACAAAGTGCTGTATTTCCCCTGTAGAATGTTACGTAGCCAAACCCACACAGAGTGCGGGACCCTCGCAGGCGCTGCGCTGTTGGGAGGGCTGGGCTGGGGGAGGTGCTCTGGAGCTGAGCAATGTGTGGGCCTATCTTCCAGGGTGTTATGTCCCTGGCGCATTATTATAAAAAAATCGGTAAGAAGATAGTCTTCCACAACTTTACCGGTCAATTACGCTTCCATAAACCGCACACAAGAGGATAGTCTTGGTTCATGCTCCATCCGAGCAACCCATGTTCGTTCCACTGTGGGCCTGGGAGAAATCTGAGCATCTGCGTTCTGGCGCAGCCCCTCTGAGCTGCAGGCTGGAGGTAAAACGCTCCCTCTGGTTCCCACCCCTGGGTCTGAGTCCCCCACCCTATGCACAGGCAGCTGTGAGGATCACAGGGCGCCCGGTTCACATGGCAGGTCACTCAGGGACCTGTCAGTGCCACCTCCTGGCATGTAGGCGGAGCTGGGGCTGATTCCTGAGGAGGAGGGTGCGCTCAGGGAGCCCTGGGGAACCCCGAAGCAGGCCTGGGGTGCTTGGCCGCCGATAATGTGCTGAGATTGGAAGTTCATCTGATCCAGGGAATCGATTGCCATTGACTTAGGTGCCACAGATTTTGCCAATTTGGCAGGAGTCTTTGAAGGAAAGTCGTTGGGACTTGGGACTCGGTGGAGTTTCTTAAGAGGTACAGTGTGAAGGAAAAGGTTTCTGTGCTCGCTTTCTAAAAAGAGACCCTTCGTCTCGTTCTTCCTTGATGTTCAATCTCTAATGTACTCGTAGACAAGCAGGGAATTTGAATGCCTCATTTCCTGGCCCCCTGCAGTTCGGAGGGGATCATTTACTAGCTTATTTCAGGGACATTTCACTGAGCAAGCGAAGAGGGCACAAGCATTGGCCAGTGCTTACCGGGGACACAGTGAGCAGAGACGCTGTGGTCTCAGTTTCCCTCTGTTTCCACAGCCCTGATCTCTCTCCTGGAGCTCGGCGCAGGCCTGGGCATTGCACATCCGGAGAGAAGTGCAGATCGAAGTGCCGTCTAACCAGCTCCCTCTGCCACACCATCAGTACATAGATGCCTTGTGCCTGGCTGCTTCCCAAGTGAGGTTTATGTTTGCTTTCTATGACCAGAGTTGACAAGTTGACTAGAAGGTCATTTGTGCTTTCTACACAATGAAGGTAAATGGTAAGAGAAACCAAACACAACACCTATTTTAAGGCTGGTTCCAACTCGTCCCAAGAGGATGACAATGGCAAGGAGTTTTTTTTCTGACACTGGTTAAATATTCTCTCTCTCTCTCTCTCTCTCTCTCTCAGACACACACACACACACACACACACACACACACACACACACACACACACTCACCCTGAATGGGCCGCTCACCCACTGACTGTGAAGTGATGGCTGCCTTCTTTTTTTTTTTTTAAATATATTTTATTGATTTTTCACAGAGAGGAAGGGAAAGTAATAGAAAGTTAGAAACATCGATGAGAGAGAGACATCCATCAGCCGCCTCCTGCACGCCCCCTACTGGGGTGTGCCCGCAACCAATGTACGTGCCCTTGACTGGAATCAAACCTGGGACGTTTCAGTCCACGGGCCGACGCTCTATCCACTGAGCCAAACCGGTTTTGGCTGCCTTCTTGAAGGTCCCCCCTGGGGTTTAGAAGATCACACTCCAAACTTGGGGTTCAAAATCATCCCAGCTCCCTATGTGTGAGAGAGAAGGGGACTTCCTAGTCACATGTTTGAATCTTGAATCCAGGGTCAGGACCTCTTGACTTTATTCCTTGCAGTCTATTTAAAGCCGTCTTGTGCAGCGGGACTTTTCACTACAGAAATACGCAGTTTTATCTTTTTTTGCATACATTGGAACAGCAATAGAAAGATGGTTTGGAAAAGAGAGTAATGTCATTGTAGAGTTGTAATCATTGCCTTCTCCCCCTAACCACTCTCAAGATCAATCCCTAAGACTGTGTTTCATTAGCCAAAAAGGTCTAACGTAACAGTTTGAAATACAAAAAACCAGTTTTGCAGGATGAGCAGACAAGAAACTCCCACAAATTTTAACTCAATACATGAAATTCTTTTGGTGAAGTTCTGGTTACCTGCAGAAGGAGGAGAAGCTGGCTGCCTGTATCTCTGTCTATGAAGATGTATGAAACCAAACCCAGATACTGGAATGAGACTCACCCTTTTACACCTGGCAATGGTGATACTCAAGATAATGTGCGTCTCTCTGTGTGTCTATGTGTGGGGGTCTGTGTGTGGGTGCATGTGTATGAAGCTGGAAGTGCCAATAGCCTTGTGTCTGTCCACACTCTGTCACAAAGCTCTGTTTTGCAGGATTTCTCAATCGATCTTCCCATTAGTACTATGAGGGAAACCCCATTAGTAACGTGGCTAGCAAAGTAAGATGGTTTTGATGATAAATGAGAAAAGGGAAGTGATCTGTAAGACTGTTCACCTTCCACCCCTAACCTCATCTTTGGTAACAGAGAATAAGTTTTTACTGGGCGTGATCTTTCTCTAGCTCTGGCTTAGCCAATAAGAATATATCAAGAAATTAAAAATGGGTTAACTTTAGCCCTGGCTGGCTTGGCTCAGTGGATAGAGCATCAACCTGCGGACTGAAGGGTCATAGGTTTGATTCTGGCCAAGGGCACATGCCTGGGTTTCGGGCTCCATTCCCAGTGGGGGGCATGCAGGAGGCAGCCAATCAATGATTCTCTCTCATCATTGATGTTTCTATCTCTCTCTCCTTCTCCCTTCCTCTCTGAAATCAATAAAGAAATATATTAAAAAAATTGATTAACTTTATAGAGAGAGAAAGGGAGAGAGACATCGATTTATTTCACTTATTCAGCCTTCATTGGTTGATTCTTTTATGGGCCCTGACCAGGGATTGAACCCAAAACCTTGGTGTTCCGTATGAGGATAATGCTTTAACCAACTGAGCATGCAAGAACCTTTTGTATTTATAATGGTGATGCCGAGTCACCAAGGTGAGCCTAGCCACCCTAGACAGGTCCTGTTGCAGAAGTGAAGCCAATAAATTGCAGTTTCTCAAACACAAACTAACACAAACAAGCAAAAATTCTGCCACCTATTACCATATTTTCCAGCATATAAGATGATGGGGCGTATAAGACGACCCCCAACTTTTCCAGTTAAAAATATAGAGTTTGGGATATACCCACCCTATAAGATGACACCCAGTGTATAAGACGACCCCTGACTTTTGAGAAGATTTTCCTGGGTTAAGAAGTCATCTTATATGCCGGAAAATCTGGTATTCTAGAGTGGCCATTTTTTTTTTGTCTCTCCTTGCCCTCTGTGTAAGACTCAGTTTTAGGTGTCACTCAAGGAACTCCTAAGGTTGCAAATCCACAAAAACCTTTGTGCAAAGGGAAGGCGACCCAACTGCTTCTTCCGGGGGTGGGTGGTGGGGGGTGTTCATGCCAGAGGGCATGACTTTGAGAGTGGATTGCAGGCTGGGCACATATGTGCAGGGCACACACTGAGAAGTCATTTCTTGCATCTCTGGGTTTACTAGTAGCCATTCCTGCAGCCATCATATCCCGGGACTTTGCCATTACATGCGTCAATAATTCTACTTCCTGCTCAAGGAAGTGCAAAGTCACTTGCAATCAAATGAGTCCTGCACTTGGTAAATGGAAGCCTGAAGTATCAGATCTCAGAATGCGATGGGGGTTCTGGGCTGGAAAGGTGTCTGCATTCATTAAGCTGTACTAAGTCGATGGTTAAAATATGGCTTCATTGAATCTTGGAGACCCAGAGGATGGTTTCTAGTAAGACTTGAATTTTAGAGTTGAGGTAAAATTAGTCTGTGGTTTTAATTTTGTTTTACTTTCTACTACATTTATGCAAAGGTTATGCCCTGTTTACAAAACGAATGGGGATGAATTTTAATTGAGAGAGAATCATCTCACCCTTAAATAGCTGATCAAATTTACTAAGGCAACTGTCTGGGACTAATCTTTTGAAATAATTCATTGGAAACAATTTCTTTCTTTCAGAATTCTTGCTCTACTTAATTTCTCTACAGGTTATTAAATAAATGTTCTTGCTCATATTTTTCTAGAGAATTTTCACCACCCCTCATGTTATGTATTTATACATTAATTTATTTCTGAAATAATCTCTGGCAGAAGTTTCCCTATTCGTTACCTAATTTTAAAGAACCAAGAACTTGCATGTTAAAAAATTTATACTATTTATCCCTTTCATATTTATTGTTTTTTTCTTTTAGCATTATAATTTATCATTTGTGTTTTTCTTAGATATATTTTGTTGTATTTTTCTAGTTTCTAGAGTTGATTTTATTCTTTTTTAATAATAATGAAATAATTTTTGCTGTGAATTTTTTGCTGACTACAGCTTTCGCCATATCATTTAAATTTTTATATCTTGCATTCTCAATCTTATCATTTTCTAGTCTGCAATTTTAGTTCAGATTTTTTCTTTGAACCAGAAGTAATTTAATTGCATGCACTAGGCCAGTCTCTCTCTTTTTCTCCTGTCTTTCTCTCTTTCTTCCCCCTATTGCTCGTTTATTTCCATGTCATTGAAATTTTGTGTGTGGCCCTTTTCTTATTATCAAATAATTATGACACACAAGAGCCAAAATATGTAAAAATAAATTGGAGAAGAATCTGGCCACAAAATATTAGTGGATTTTACTGGCTTTAAGGTGTTTTGAGAAAATATGATTTCAACACAGTTAAAAACATGATTTTACCAGCTTTGATAGATGAATCCACCTGTTCAATATTTCTGCTTTTCCTTTCTAATTTTATTTTAATCCCTATCCCCAACTTTCATCTTATTATCAGAAATACCTAAAATTCACAATAAGTTGCTAGTGAATAAAGACCTAGGAGAGACTCTGAGGTTTGCTTTCTTATTTTGCTTGCCCAGTTTTACACCACTACTAATTACATGATTTCAATCATCTCAAATATGTTTGAGCATCCCCAAAATCCAATTTCATGTGGATCCTCGTGATATCCGTCACCTACAGATAAAACTATCCTAAGTTATGGGTGTTTATATGTTAAGTAAAAAATGAGTTGGGCCTAGCCGGTTTGGCTCTGGGATCTGTGGACTGAAGGGTCCTGGGTTTGATTCCGGTCAAGGGCATGTACCTCGGTTGCAGGCTCATGCAGGAGGCAACTAACTGATGTGTCTCACTCACATCAATGTTTCTTTCACTGTCTCTCTTCCTCCCTTCCACACTCACTACAAATCAATGGAAAAACATCCTCAGGTGAGGATTCAAAAAAGAAAAAGAATGAGTTGGTAAAAATGATGTTGTCTGGGAGTTTTTAAAAAATGTGGTTGAATAATAACAAAACTGTTACCTTTTAAATCCAAAAAATATGGTTGTACTAGCAGTTGTTAAGTTTATGGTGCAAAATCATCAAGTACTCAGATTTTCCTTATCTTTCTGTTCTATTTATTTTGCGTATGTCATCTACACCGCCCTCCCCCAACTATATTTGCAGGAGGAACCCAGCAATATTATTCAAGGTGTAGAACATCTATTTTTACAAAGCAGACTGTTCCCAGAATGTCCCTAGAGGATTTCCCCAAGTCTCATTGGCCAGAGTGGTGTCACTTGCTCTTCTGTAAAGGCAGTGGTTCTCAACCTTCCCAATGGCGCGACCCTTTAATATAGTTCCTCATGTTGTGGTGACCCCCAACCATAAAATTATTTTTGTTGCTACTTCATAACTGTAATTTTGCTACTGTTATGAACTGTATGTAAGTATCTGATATGCAGGATGTATTTTCATTGTTACAAATTGAACATAATAAAGCATAGTGATTAATTACAAAAACAATATGTAATGATATATTGTGAAAATTTATTTCTAATTACAAATAAATAAAATTTTGTCTTGAATAGGGGTGTAGCATGGGCAACAGTCTTCATATAACAATAGTAAACTACATGGCTACATTTTGCTACACCAAGGAGTGGTGTGTTGGTTCCTAAGACCATGGGAAATAGGGGTTTCGACCCACAGGTTGAGAACCGCTGCGTAAAGCAGTCACTGACAAGGGTCTAGTTACATTTATTGGCTTATAATTATCCAGATTCCTCACCATAGGTGAGGAGGAGGTGCCTGGTGTCTTCTGGGCACTAGAGTGTTTGATAATTTAACAAAATCAGGGAGGGTTATGGAGGAAGGAGGAAGAGCAGTTATTATTGAAGCAGCCAATAGTGTTTACCACGAGGAACATTCATTTCCCTTCTGGAAGTCCAGACTGAACAATGTTCTTCAACGGCGATGACTCTAAGAATGAGGGCTTCTCAGTAGGACAAAGAAAAAGAGGGAGATGAAAGAGATTTTAAAATCCCCCACTCTTCAATAAAGTTTATATTATTTCCACTTGGATATTAGGTCTCTATAATGATAGACAACCGATAGTTGGGTTTTGACCTAGCCCATTTGGAGAATTTTTGTCCTTGGTGGAGGAATTGAACAGTTTAGATACAATGGGGCCACTGGTATATTGGTTTTATTACTTTTTTAAAATTTAATTTTGTTCTGTTTTTAGGATAAATTTTCTGTATTTTCCTATACTGTTAATTTTTTCTTTGGCTTATATAATCTTATCTTTATGTCTTCATTTCTTCTACTGTCAAAATCAGAAGAGAAATACTAATATGTAGGTGAGAAGCTTAACACAATTTAACTTCATCTACCTCCATGTAATATGTTAGTCATTTGGGGGATTTTTTTTGATCAAAATTCTTTTTATAACTTGTTTTCATTTTCTTAACAGCTTTATTGAGATGTAAGTTACATCACTCTTTTGAAGTGTACACTTCAGTGATTTTTAGTATGTTCACATAGTTGTATATTGATCATCCTATCAAATTCCAGAACATTTTTATCATCCCCTTAAGAAACCCCATATTGCCGAGACCGGTTTGGCTAAGTGGGTAGAGCATCGGCCTGCGGACTGAAAGGTCCCAGGTTCGATTCCTGTCAGGGGCATGTGCCTTGCTTGCGGGCGCAACTCCAGTGGGGGGCGTGCAGGAGGCGGCTGATCAATGTCTCTCTCTCATCAATGTTTCTGGCTCTCTATCCTTCTCCTTTCCTCTCTGTAAAAAATCAATAAATTTATTTAAAAAAAAAAGAAGAAAAAGAAACCCCATACCCATTAGAGCAGTGGTTCTCAACCTTTTTAATGCTTTGACCCTTTAATACAGTTCCTCATGTTGTGGTGACCCCCAACCATAAAATTATTTTTGTTGTTTCTTCAAAACTGTCATTTTGCTACTCTTAATGAATCGTAATGTATTTTCTGATGGTTTTAGGCTCTACAGCAGCAATTCTCAACCTGTGGTTCATGACCCACAGTTTGAAAACCGCTAGCAGGGTTGCCTAAGACCCTCGTAAACACAGATATTTACATTATGATTCATTAAAAGTAGCAAAATGAAAGCTATGAAGTAGCAACGAAAATAATTTTATGGTTGGGGTCACCACAACATAGGAACTGTATTAAAGGGTCGCGGCATTAAAAAGTTTGAGAACCACTGCTTTAGAGTTACACCAATTTCCTATTTTGCCCAGGCCTGACAACCTCTAATCTGTCTGTCTCTATAGATTCACTTCTTCTGGATATTTATAGCAATGAAATCATCCAATACTAGTTATTTTGTGGCTTCTTTTACTGAGCGTGTGTTATAAGGTTCTTCCCTGCTGGAGTGTGTATCAGAACATCATTTCTTTTCATAGTTGAGAAATATTCCATGGTTTAAATGTGCACATTCTGTTTATCCACGCATCAGCTGATAGACATGTGGGGTATTCCCACCTTTCGGTTAGAACCAATAATGCTATAATGGACATTTTGGTGCAAGTTTTTGTGCGGACATATGTGTTCGTTCCTCTTGGCTGTATACTTAGGAGTGAAATTGCTGCATTATAGGGTAACTTTATGCTTAATGTTTCGAATAAATGCCAGACCATTTTCAAAGCAGCTGCACCACTCTGCATCCAACCAGCAGCGTTCGCGGGCTCCAATTTCTCCTGTTGTTTCTTTTCGTGATAGCCATCCTAGAGCACATCTCATTGTGGTTTTGGTGAGCATTTCCCTGATGACTATTGGAGGTGAGCATCTTTTCATGTGCTTATGGGACATTTGCATATCTTATTCGAAGAAGAAATTCTTTGCCCGTTTTAAAATTGGGTTATTTGTCTCTATATTGTTTAATTGCAATTATTCTTTATAGGTCATTCATACTGGACCCTTTTCGGTTATACGATGTGCCAATATTTTCTCCACTTATTGGATTGTCTTTTTATTCTGTTGATAGTGTCCTGTGAATTGTAAGCCTAATTTACCTATTTTAAAATGATGATGATGATTTTTTTGTTAACCTTCATCGGAGGATAGTTTTCCATTGACTTTTAGAGCAAGTGGAAGGGAGGGGGAGAGACAGAGAGAGAAACATTAATATAAGAGAGAAACATCAACTGTTAGCCTTCCACATGTACCCCTACTGGCACCAGGGATTGAGCCTGCAACCGAGGTATGTGTCCTTGATGGAATCGAACCCAAGACCCGTCAGGCCTTGGGCCGACACTCTATCCACTGAGCCAAGCTAGCTAGGGCTATCTATTTTTATTACTTGTGCATATGGTGCCATATTAAGAAATTGTTGTCTGATCCAAAATGATGAAGATTTACACCCGTATTCATATTTTTAATTTTATTTTAAATATTTTATTGATTTTTTACAGAGAAGAAGGAAGAGATAGAGAGTTGAAAACATCGATGAGAGAGAGACATTGATCAGCTGCCTCCTGCACGCCCCCTACTGGGGGAATGTGCCCGCAACCAAGGTACATGCCCTTGACCAGAATCGAACCAGGGACCCTTCAGTCCGCAGGCTGACGCTCTATCCACTGAGCCACACCGGTGTGGGCCATATACATATTTTTCATCTAAGGCCGTGGTTCTCAATCTTCCTAATGCCGCGACCCTTTAAGACAGCTCCTCATGGGGTGGTGACCCCCAACCATAAAATTACTTCCATTGCTACTTCATCACTGTCACTTTGCTACTGTTATGAACTGTGATGTAAATATCTGATAGGCAGGATGTGTTTTCGTTGTTACAAATGGAACATCATTAAAGTATAGGGATTAATCACAAAAACAACATGTAATTATATATTGTGAAATATTTCTTTCTAATTACAAATAAATGAAATTTTGTCTTGAATTGTGGTGTAGCATGGGTAACAGTCTTAATATGACAACAGTAAACTACATGGCTACACTTTGCTACACCGAGGAGCGGTGTGTTGGTTCCTAAGACCATGGGAAATAGGTGTTTTCCAATAGTCTTAGGCGACCCCTGTGAAAGGGTCATTTGACCCCCAAAGGGGTCGCGACCCACAGGTTGAGAACCACTGATCTAAGGCTTTTCCACTTTTAGTTCTTACATTTGGACAAGGGTACCCATCTACTGTCTTTAGAGAACAAATCCTCCCTCTTCTGCCAGGAGAGGGAGAGGCATCAGCTGCGTGGAGCAGGGGATGGGGCACAAGAGCTTCTGAACAAACCGAAGGGATGCTCTTCTTCGTAGCCCCACCTCCAGCCCCACCTCCACCTCCCCTTCATAGGCGCCAGGTGCCCCTGGACTTTACTAAGATCATCACCTGTCAATGCCCGTGTTCTAAACTGGGCTGCTTCCCCTTTAACTGCTTTGGGATCCAGCACGCTGTTGTTTTGGTAAGTAAGTTTGCTCTTTCCTATTTACATTTCAACTGGGAAAAAAAAATTGTTCTGCTGTCTTAGTGTTTCATCTCACCTTCTTCATTTTGGTCTGAAGTCTGAAGTGAAAATCTATTGTGTAGTTTCAGTAAGAAGTCAGAAGGGAGCAAAGGCACTATGTAAGGGTTTTCCCCTTAATAATTAGCGTCAGTGCCTCACGCGTTACGTTTTTATGTTTCCCGACAGCCTTGGTTTCCCAAGTTGTGGTGAGTCTTTTAAAGAAATTGCCTTTGTGGGTATCGTCGTGATAGGTTGATTGAGGTTGTATTGAATTTTCTAGTCAGAGACCATTCTGAACCAGAAACCATCGATTGTGTGTAAAAAAAAAATGCGACTTGATTGGATTACAGCTAGAATTGGAGATGCGGGCTGTGGATATGATATTCCTTAAGAGAAAGAGCCTTTTACTACATTTTATAAAGTGACTTTTCCCGCCAGCGAGGCCTGTTTCAGAATATGGAGGGCATCGCCTATAATAGGTATTCAGTCAGTGTGCTCAGGAAGCTACTTTTATTTGAGAGCTTCTTTTGTAACAAAACTCCTCCAAAGAGTTGTCTATAAGTCCTCTGTCATGCTCACTCCCTTGGCAATACCAGCCAATGCCATAACTTTAAAATGCTGTCCATAAGATGATGGGGTCAAAGCTTACAACTCGGTGTCAGACCTCGTCTTCAAGTTGGGATTCCTTTAATCTACTTCGAAACCTAGTGAGCATTTCAAAAAAGAAATATTTTTTTTTTACACTTCTTCCTCATTGGGTGCTTTACAATGTTCAAAGAAACGTCTCCAGTAACAAACTCTAGAAATGATCTCTAAAGGTATAATCTTCAAAGAGGAAATCTTAATCACACTGTCCTACTGATTCCTCCCCAGGTTATTCCTATCACAGTGAATGACTCCATTGCTCAGGCCCAAATCCTAAGAGTAATTAGTATAGGATTTGACGGAGGGTTTTCCCAAGATGTGGGGCAGTTGGCGCTAACCTAGGAAAGTCTCAGGCAAATGAGGATGAATTGAACTCCAACTCCAAGGCATTAAATATGTGTAGAATCAGCCCAAACCGGTTTGGCTCAGTGGATAGAGCGTCGGCCTGCAGACTGAAAGATCCCAGGTTCGATTCCGGTCAAGGGCATGGACCTTGGTTGCAGGCATATCTCCAGTAGGGGGCGTGCAGGAGGCAGCTGATCGATGTCTCTCTCTCATCGATGTTTCTAACTCTCTATCCCTCTCCCTTCCTCTCTGCAAAAAATTAATAAAATATTAAAAAAATATGTGTAGAATCAATAAATGATAGTTTCCTGACAATCTGGTGTCCTGGAGAATCACAGGATAATAGAAGTGGCCCATTTAAACTAGTGGTGAGCTACAATCTGCCTCCCTGTCTCTTTTGTTAATCATAAAGCCAAAAGTAAAAATGTTGGAAAAACTTGAATTTCATGTTGAGAAATTGTAATCAGCGACTGTATTAGGGGGAAGCGTTCTGAATTGGAATTCACTTATATCGTTCCATTTTTCCTCACTTAATATCATCAATAGACTTTCAGCAAAACAATTTATAATGAAGCCAATTTTCCCACAGGCTAATTGATGTAAATAAGAGTTAAGTTCCTATGGTTTCTTATCAATGTTATAATGAAGGGATGTTAACAAAAAGCTGTAATTTGAGGACCTGCTACACTAGAAATTTTGTTCTATGCATCAATTTACAATCCAATAAAGTACTACCTGTGTGTTATTGGAATTATAATTGGGTAAGGATTCTTTTTCTTCATGTGGTTAAGTAACATAAATAACAAAACAAGCATATATTTATTTATTTTTTTGGATCAAATCTAGTGTTTTCTGTTAACAGAAATTTAAGTCCCACTGGCTTAAGCCAAAAAGGGAAATGAATTCATTAATAAATAGTAACTTTCCTTTGGGTGTCAAGTTATCTTTTAGACATTGATGATAAAATAGTGAATAAGATAGAATCAAGATGATTCAGAAACCATGTGCAGGTAGGATAGGCATTCTGAGGCAGAGAACCTTGAAATACAGGAAGAGAGAGTGAGTGGGCAAGGTGAGGAGTAGGAAGGGAGATGGAAGAGAGTGAAGGAGCTGCTGTCTTAGGTGTCAGTCAGCCTCTCGGGGAAGTGCTAATTGAGCAGAGATTGAGTGAAAAGGATGGGATTATGCAAAGGTCTTGGAACGGAGCATCTGAGCAGAGGAGTAACCTGCTAGGGGAGTAGGTTAGTCAAAGGGAGCTGGGAGGGGTGGAGAGACATAGAGGATGAGGACCGGGAGATAATTGGGGTCAAATCCCAGTAGGCTTTTAAGCTATAGCAAGGGCTTTGGATATATTTTATGCATGATGAGAAACCAGGTCGATCCCTCTGGCTTCTGGGTGGACAGCAGACAGTAGGAAGGCAAATGTGGAAGAGGGAAGGCCTGCTGGGAGATTGTTCCATTTATCCGGATGGAAGTTTAGACTAAAATGGCAGAGGCGAAGAGGAGTGGCCAGAGTACGCTTCTGAACAAAGGTAGAACCAAAAGGATATGAGGATGAATTAGTTCTCAGTTGAGAGAGAGAAAGGAGAGAGAAAGGAATAAAATATGACTCTCTCTCTCTCTCTCTCTCTCTCTCTTTCTGTGTGTGTGTGTGTGTGTGTGTGTGTGTGTTTTGGTTTTGGCAGGAGCAACTTAGAACGAATGGACTTGCCATTTGCCTTTGTAAGAGACTTGATGCTGGTAGAGAGGAGGCATATCTGAGCAGGGGACCTTTTCATTTTGGACACAGTGTGTTGTTGGATATTCCTGTCAGATGTGCGAGTGGAAATGATGAGCTGGGAGTTACGTGAATGAATCTGGGGTCCAGAGACAAACTGGAAGATGTTAGTGAGCTGATGGTATTTAAGACCACGAGATGGAGACAGCTTAGAAAGTTAAAGCTGAGACTTCAGGCATTCTATCTACAAGGCACTTAGAACAAATGTTACTTAGCAAGTATTCATGATAAAGGATATTTAAGTGTTTATTGAAGTAACTAACTAAATAATAATCCCAAAACGTGGAGACCAGGCAGTGGAGACTGAGAAAGGGTAGCCAGCAGCCGTTCTCAACCTGTGGGTTGCAAACAGCTAGCAGGGTCTCCTAAGACGATCAGAAAACACAGATATTTACATTAAGATTCATAACAGTAGCAAATTACAGTTATGAAGTAGCGACAAAAATAATTAAAAAAGTACTTTATTGATTTTTTACAGAGAGGAAGGGAGAGAGATAGAAAGTCAGAAACATCAATGAGAGAGAGACATCCATCAGCCGCCTCCTGCACGCCCCACTGTGGAGATGTGCCCGCAAGCAAGGTACATGCCCCCAACTGGAATTGAACCTGGGACCTTTCAGTCCGCAAGCTGATGCTCTATCCACTGAGCACAAACCGGTCTTGGTGACAAAAAAAATTTTATGGTTGGGGAACACCACTACATAAAGAACTCTATTAAAGGGTCGCAGCATTAGGAAGGTTGAGAACCACTGGTAGCCAGGGAGGCCGAAGGAAAATGGAGAGTGTGTGGCATCAGTAAAGCTGAATGAAAAGTGATGTCAACAAGAGGATGTGACCAGCTTTTGTCAAAAGCTGCTGAGAAGTCAAATCACCAGAGGCCAAACAATGTAAAGTCCTCAGGAGCGATTAAACTGGAGAGCCTGGGGAAGGGAGAGAGGGAGGCATTGTGCTTCAAGTTGAAAAAAAAAAGGACTGCCCAGTCACCACTTACTTAAGGCTGAACTTGTAGAGCAGACTGGGGAGGAGGGGAGGACAAGTTCATGAACCTCTAGGAGACTGTGCTTTTTAAAAAAATATATATTTTATTGATTTTTTACAGAGAGGAATGGAGAGAGATAGAAAGTCAGAAACATCGATGAGAGAGAGACATCAATCAGCCACCTCCTGCACAACCCACAGTGGAGATGTGCCTGCAAGCAAGGTACATGCCCCCAACCATAATCGAACCCGGGACCCTTTAGTCCACAAGCCGACGCTCTGTCCACTGAGCCAAACCCATCTCTGCGGAGGCTGTGTTTTGGAGGTGGCACTGGCAACCAGCATGGGTGCCTGGAAGAGCCACACCCGAAGTACAGTCGCCTTGAGAGTCTGTGTGAGGGCCTCTCCATGAAGACAGGCCAGCCATCTGCAAGGCTGCCCAGTTCCAAGTGGACAGCAGTGGCTTTGGCAGGGGGCTGGGCAAATGAGATTCTGCTCTAGCTAGAACGACAGTGCCTGGCAGATGGTAGAACCTGGTGCCAATGGTGCGTGTTGGGGCTGCCATTGCGAGTATGGGCTGCAAGGTCTCCTTCAGAGATGCGATAACAATGCTGGGACTTGAAGATGATGTCAGGCAGGCTGAAGGGTGAGCAGGATCTGATCTGATTTGACCAAATGAAGGCATGTACATTATTGACACAGTTAGTATATGGTGCAGCCCTTTGCACCTAGTACACCAGCATCTCTGCTCTGAGAGGGTGTCCTCTTGGGAGAGCTGCAACATTCCTTCTGTGGGTCTAGGTTTGAGCAAAATAGTTACTCTTGTTCATATCTGGTGATGGGCACTTCAGGGGCTGCTTTTTCTTTAAGAAGATTGAGAATGATCAGGGGTGCGTGTGCCACTGATAGAGCTTCAGTTACAGAGGTTTGTGATGCAGACTGACCTTAATGATGGTCTCCTGCCAATACAGTCTTTCCCGAACATTGTGAAAGCATTTGCAAGCTGTCTCGTATGGTCCATTCTCCCTGGCATTGCATAAGGTCTCGTGCTCTCTGAATAGGCCAGTCCGCGCGTGAATTTACTCAGGATGTCTCATCACCTTAAGCAAATGTACATCAAAGAAGTATATAGTTATGTTACCTTGAGTAGCCCCTAAAGTGGCAGCATAGAGTTTCTGAACTTCAAATGGCTGCGAATGGCAGCTAACCATTTGACAACTTCGCAAGTCGATATTTGCAAGTCAAATACAGTGATAAAGCCTTCTGTGGAAACAATGACATATTAAAGTTTTGACTAACGCATGCTTTATGCTTATATATGTGCATGTGGTTATAATACTAATTCTAGGTGTTCTAGTGCCTATTTTTTATTTTGGCGCCTAAAATAGTGTTTTAATAGCAGTGAGGAAGGTCTCAATGGTAGCCTTGATGCCATCTGTTGGCTACCAGCCTGCCATGCTGGCATGCTGGAGGGAGCTGGAATAGGAGAGACACAGCTCGAACTTGAGAGAGTATCTCAGTCCGGTGGCTGAGCTGCTACTGCTCAGGAAGAACATGAGGTGTCTGAAGCACGTGCATGTCTAACCGAGACTGGTTTGGCTCAGTGGATAGAGCGTCAGCTTGTGGACTGAAAGGTCCCAGGTTCGATTCCGGTTGGGGACATGTACCTTGCTTGCGGGCACATCTCCACTGTGTGGGGCATGCAGGAGGCAGCTGATCGATGTCTCTCTCTCATTGGTGTTTCTGACTTTCTATCTCTCTCCCTTCCTCTCTGTAAAAAATCAATAAAATACATTTTTAAAGCATGGGCGTGTCTAGATCAGTAAATCAGGCAGAGACCTCAGGGAAAAATGGAAAGTTGGAGAAATCCATAGGAGCAGAACCTGGGGCTTCAAATGAGTTTTGAATGACTTTTTGGGGTTCCAAAGCTCTGGATGAACACAGGTCAATAAGGGAGCAAGGCCAGGGGCCCACGTAAGGAGATAAGGGAGCAGAGTCAGGTACAGAGACCAGATATTTGTTCACAGAGCACCAACAGGAGGCAAGGTCATCTTTCTGAACCATTTGGTCTCAGCCAATGGCTCTTCGATCTTCCTTATTAGTGCAGGGAACAGTCCTCCTGTATGGCCAGCCATGTAGCTGATGGCTGAGATTCAGTACTCAACACAATAGCTATTGGTCCAGCTCTTACAATAAGCTTGGGTAAGATTGACATGAAATGTATATTTTAATAATGAGTAATGAGAGTTACAGTAAGAGCCAATTCCAGACTGGGCAGGGAAGTGAGAGAGAGAAAGGAAGGCCATTGCTGTCCCTCAGACATGATTTAATTGCTGAGCTCCTCTCTCTGTCTCCTAGTCCCTGAACACTCCTAGCTGAGGTCACTTGGATCTGATTAGTCAGTCCAACCCCAGTTCTGTCTGGAACTTGCTTGGTCCTGCCTCGCCACTCATCGTGCTGTGTTGCTGACACAGTTCCTCAGGGAACAGGGCTCCAGCCTCTGTCACGTGGGACAGTTCTTCAGTCACTGGGTCACACCTCATTCCCAGCAAAGGCTTTGAAAACCAGTGTCGATTTCTCCAGGTCAGCGTTTCCTGCCCCAAGGTTAGACCCTAGGGACAGCCACCAGAAACTGCTGCTGACCACAGACCTGTCTGAAACTTGGCCTTCGGGGCACATCTCATCTCAAGCTCCTTTCCAATTTGGAGGGACATCCTCCATCACGAAGTTGGTGCAACCATTCTTCAAGTCTTTTTATTCTGCTGCTGCTTTCAGATGGATTTCTGGGCCTGAGAATAAAAATTTTCCAAGGTATCTCAAAATGTAATCTTTTAGCACAGGTCTATTTCTTGTCAGACTCTTTACTAGATCTGTACATTTCTCTGGGTAGAGACTGTGACCACCTTCCCAGACCCTCGTTCTGGGAGTGATACCTCAAACCATTTCTGAAAGAAATGCCTATGTGTGAGTAGACTTCCAGCTTGTCGATTTCAATTGCCAAGTTCCTCAGGGTCAACTTCTCTCTCCAACTTCGGACAGGATGACTAGCATTTGTTTACTATGTTTGATGGTAAGCATCTCCAGAGGCAACGTGTGTCAGGAAATGTAATGCAACACACTCGTCTTCCAAAAATAAATGAGTTACTGCATTTCCCCGACTGAATCTGATCCTTAAAAATGTGTACATAGGAAAAATAAGAAAAAGTACTAATACTTGTATGAGAAGGCTCCTGGCTTATTTCCATATATAATTTTTGACTTTTGGCTTGCACGACAGTGCAAAACATCTCAAATTTTAATTTAGAAGGCAATTCATTGGTTCACTTGTTCATATTGATGATCATCACTAGCATAAATAAATATCCAGCACTTGTTAGAAAGAATAGATTTTCTTAGCACATCTGACTATTAAGGATAATAAGCAGGTTCTTGTCTAGAAAGTAATCCATCTTTCCTCTTTGTAGCAGCCAAACTTTGAAATGATATTTAGTACTAAGAAGAAATTGCAGTGTTGTTGAATGAAATATATTTGAAATAAAATCAGGACTTATAAGTATTAAAAGTGAGCAATGTGAACTATTTCTTTGAGGACATACTCTGTATGTAGGTATTTTCTGTCAGGTTGTTTTAATTGTCAGTTTTATTTTAAAATATTAAATATACATGTGTGCTCCGAATAGGATTGTCAGACTGCTGATAGATAGGAGGCCATGCTTTTAAGGGCCGACGCAGGAGGGAATGAGGAGCTATGTAGGTTGTGGGAGCAGTTCACAGGCAAATGGGTTTCATTGACCAAAGATGGGTGCAAAGGTCAACCATGAAGGTTATAGAAAGAGGGAAGGTTATTCCCCAGGACTACTTATCTAGGTCACGACCCCACTTGAGGAAACAGAGACTCATTTTGAGGTGGGAGGGGGTGAGATTTGCATATGTATTGTTATATACCACATACTATTATTTTAAATAAAAATATAAGATCATAGAATATAAAATGAGGGGTAGTCTCTTAAGCTCAACTAATGTTTGTTGAGACCTACTTTGTGTTGCAAAGATGAGTGGCATAAGAATCTGCATTGTTGTATGGAACAGAATATTCGAAGAAACAAGGTATTATGGCAGCTGAAAGTATTGACCATCCAAAGCAGAACTACCTGAGTTCAATGTCAGTTTCTAGCACTTACTAGTTTATGAATCAGGGTCATTTACTTAATGTTTCTGTGCCTGAGTTTTCCCATTGGAATAATTCTGTCACTTACCTCATAGACTTGTCATTGAAGGAATCATACGCAAGGAACTTGGATCAGTGTCCAAGATGTAGTGAGGAATAAGAGTTCCTATTGTTATTACTGTATGGTTTTAGATTAGTGCTTTCTAAAGTGGATTCTGTGTTGAGCTTATAAAAAAACAATACTAGGCATAGGAAGAAGATATTAAGAGTTCTCTTTCAATTTTTAATGTCAAAATAAGAAATGAAGCTTCATGGCTGTTAGTTTAGAGGCTTGCTGGTGTCCTTGTTGAGTTCTATGGCAGGTATCCTGGGTTGCAAGAATGCGAGGAGCTCAGAGGGTTGGAAGATGTCTCTACTCATTTGTTTGCTTTCAGGATGTTGAAGTATATTGCATTTGACATAAACTTGCATAAGTTGATTAAGAGATTATTTAGTGTTGGAAGTTTTTTACTTTGTATGTTTTTATTTGGATATTTCAAACAGAAAGAAAAGTCCAAGAATAGCCTTATTCAGATTCACCAAGTGTGTGTGTGTGTGTGTGTGTGTGTGTGTGTGTTTAAGAAAACAAAACAAAAAGATAAAACAAGTTTCATAAAAGAACCAGATTGGGTTTTTGAAATGAAAAAAACAAAACAAAAAAACTATCATTAACATTAATCTGATTTTAAATTCATACACTGACTTTTAAAATATAGACTAGCAAGATTAGCAAACTGAAAGACATATCTGAAGAATATGCATATCATATCTCCAGGTAAGGTAAGAAAGATAACAATGTGAAGGCAAGATTAAGAGCATGTATAAAAGAAGGGCCAATAACTCTATTAATAGGAGTTCCCAAAGGAGAGAACGTGGGGGAGGCAGTTTTCAAGGAGATAATGGCAGTGAAGTTCCAGAGTTAATGAAAGTCATAAATCTATTCACATATCACAGAGAAGCTGCAGAACAACAGAAACAAATAGAAGATCTTGGAAGCAACCAAAGAAGAGATATTGGTTAATTATGGTATATAGCTATAACACTTAAGAAGTAATTTGAGCATAAATACCCAGAAAACAAAAGGCACACTTCTATAATTATGTTCAGCAAACTTTAAAGTCATAGACTCCATCTGGTATTTTACAAAATTTTACCAAACTGAAGCACACACCTGGGGAAGCCCATTCGAGACTATTTACTGAGAGCCAAAGACAAAAAGCCACCTTCCCGTGGGCAACATTCTTACTGTTAGGGCAAGAATGGCTGATTTACAAAGAAAAGAATCAAGCTAAACTCATTTCTCACTGACTACTTAGACGACACATTGGAAAATATGGTTTGAAGAGACAAAAATTTAAATGTAGTATATGCAAGATTTTCTGTGTATTTGCAGGAGAGTACATATGTTTTTAACAAGTTTCAGTGTTTATGGTATTTGCTAGATTGGGCTTAAATATTAAAATAGTTAAAGGGCTAAATTTATGATTCAAAAAGATACCTGAGAAGACGTTTTTCACAGTAAAAATATGTTGAATTATTAAGCAGTATTTTAGCAGAGAACAGCTGCTTTCATTGGAATAAAAAATGAATTTTTGCCAAAACCGGTTTGGCTCTGTGGATAGAGTGTCAGCCTGTGGACTAAAAGGTCCCAGGTTTGATTCTGCTCAAGGGCATGTACCTTGGATGCGGGCACATCCCCAGTAGGAGTTGTACAGGAGGCAGCTGATCGATGTTTCTAGCTCTCTATCCCTCTTCCTTCCTCTCTGTGGAAAATCAATAAAATATATTTAAAAAAATGAATTTTAAGTTCTAGGTTAGGTTTACAGAGGGCCCACCTATGAAACTTATGAATTGCATAAATTATAGGCAAAACATGTCAGTAAACAAGTTGAAGTCTGAAGTGCACATCCATATACTAGGAGTTTCTTTTAGATATCAAGTCTTTTTCTTAAAAAAATATTTTTTTATTGATTTCAGAGAGGAAGAGAGAGGGAGAAATAGAAACATCAATGATGATATAAACTCATTGATTGGCTGCCTCCTGCACATCCCTGACTGGGGATCGAGCCTGCAACCTGAGCATGTGCCCTTGACCAGAAGTGAAACTGGGACCTTTCAGTCTTCAGACTGATGTTCTATCCACTGAGCCAAACCAGTTAGGGGTAGATATTAAGGCCTTTTAAAATACAGTTGTTTGTAATATTACGTAAGGAGGTATGTGGTTACCATGAAAATCTTTTGTATCACAGTGATTCATGGGTTATCTGATGGCAAAGTACTTACCCTCATCCCACTTATTCTTAGAAAGATGTGTGCTCCAGGTTGTCTGATGAATAGCTGTTTCCATAGTGCTGAATGATGTGCTAGCAAGCAGACAAATAAAAATTAAAATGAGAACCTGTAAGAACCCCTTTCACATCCCGCGTGGTTCAGGGTTCGGGTTCTGAAGGAGGCCGCACACAAAGGAGAGAGACTAGAAAAGTATTAATTTGGGAAATGAGGGCCAGCTGGGAGCCCAAGAGAGGAAGGACTACACCCCACTCTGGCCTTTCTCTCCCTTTTATTAAGGTTATGGGACACACCCATAGCCTTCAGGCAGGTAATTCCAAAAATAGCAAATCAGCAAGGATTTACATAAGACTAACAGGTGGAGGCTGCTTCAGCTACCAATGTCTCAACTAAACAGTAATTAGCTCTGACTTTTCAGAACATTTAAGGTTGACCAGCCTTCTGGGTTCCCTGTTCACATCCCTCTATTAGTGAGGACAATGGGCAGCTTCCAGTGAAAACCTTTTTTCCAGGTAAGGTGTTCCTAATATATAAAGAGCCAGGGTGTGTCATGACCGAAACAACTGGATGGATGACCAAACAGCAGGCTGTATGGGGTGACCAGGCTGGCAGGGGGTTAGTGAGGGACAACCAAGTAATTGAACAGCAGGCTGCATGGGGCGACCAGGCTGCCATGGGGGCAGTTGGGAGTCAGGTTGTCAGAGGGGCAATTGGGGGTGACCAGGTCAACAGGGGGAAAAGTAAGGGGCAATCAGGTCAGTGGGGGTAGGGGAACCAGTTAGGGGTGGCCAGGTCAGCAGAGGGGGGCAGTTTGGGGTGACCAGGCTAGCACAGGAGGTAGTAAAAGATGACAGGCCACTGTGGCAGGGGTGGGGGGGCAGTTAGGGGTGACCAGGCCAGCAGAAAGGAGCAGTTGGGGACAATCATGCTGGCAGGGGGCAGTTAAGTGTGATCAGGCAGTCAAGCAGATGAGCAGTTAGGAGCCAGCAGTCCCAGATTGTGAGAGGGATGTCCAACTGCCAGTTTAGAGGCTGCAGCTAGGCTGACAGGACCCCCTGCACCAGGCCTCTACTTTAAAAATAAAAAACAATGAACAAGAAAGTAATAGACCTCTCCACCCCAAATAAACCAAAATAGAAAAATTAGAGAAATCACCACCACTATCACCATCCACCAATCTATATGCATGAGGAGTTTTTAAAAAAGGCTATTTCAAAGTGTGTTTATTAAACAAATATTTGGGTAGAATTTACTGATTAGGTTGTAAGAGCAACTTATATAATTTGAAGTATCACTGTAAGCTATAGAGCCATTAAAACTAGCATTGAAATAAAAAGAACTTAGACCCAGACCTGAAGTCACTGTATTATAAAGTATTTAATTGAAATCTTAAAAATATAATGAAGCATATTTAATCACATTGCTCTCTCCCTGGAGTAAGATGGCTTGGCTATGCCATTAAGATGGTAAATATTGTAATTCTTTCCATTTACTTTTGAACGTTTTCTAGGTAAATGGACTGTATTTAGAGAGCTATGTAGATACATGACTTAGGATTGTTAAACATTTTTTTACTGACATGGCCTCACGTTCAGGCCAGGTGACTGGAGAGGGGAGAAGTCGGCTTAGATGTGGTGGCCAGTGGGGACTTCTCAGAGGAAAGTGATGGTACAGAAGAAAGTTCTGGAATTCTCATCTGGGGTAGAAGGACTGCAAATAGATCAGTTTTCCCAAAGTAAAGGATGAATCAATCAATTAGCAGATTTTTATATCAACCGTGTGCTCGACTCTGTCCTGTGATACTGAACCACGGAAAGCCTTGTCCTTAAGGAACTGGAGTCTTCCACTCAATTATTTGTTGAGCACCTTTCATGGGATTTCATTGCTGGTGAGCAGTGGGATACCAGGCAGCCACGATACCTGCTCTTATGGAACTTCTGATGTGAGGAAGTAAGATAAAAAGCGATACACAAATGTAGATAGTTAGCCAAAGGTTCTAAGGCAGTGGTTCTCAACCTTCCTAATGCCATGACCCTTTAACACAGCTCCTCATGTGGTGATGACCCCCAACAATAAAATTATTTCCGTTGCTAATTCATAACTGTAATTTTGCTACTGTTATGAACTGTAATGTAAATAAATATCTGATATACAGGATGTATTTTCATTGTTACAAATTGAACATAATTAAAGCGTAGGGATTAATCACAAAAACAATATGTAATTATATATTGTGAAATATTTATTTCTAATTACAAATAAATGAAATTTTGTCTTGAATCGTGGTGTAGCATGGGTAACAGTCTTAATATGACAACAGTAAACTACATTGCTACACTTTGCTACACCGAGGAGCGGTGTGTTGGTTCCTAAGACCATGGGAAATAGGTGTTTGGGTTGTTCGACCCCCAAAGGGGTCGAGACCCACAGGTTGAGAACCCCTGTTCTAATGGAAGGCACAGATGGTAAGAGAGAAGTCCAGAGAAAAGGCAAATTTTACCAATTAGAAAGCTTGTGGAATTTTCAACTTCTCTTTCTGCCACTGGCATCCAGGTCTTTCACCATTTAGAGCAGCGGTTCTCAGCCTGTGGGTCGTGACCCCTTTGGGGGTCGAACGACCCTTTCACAGGGGTCGCCTAAGACCATCGGAAAATACAGATATTTACATCATGATGCATCACAGGAGCAAAATTTCATGGTTGGGGGTCACCACCACATGAACTGTATGCAAGGGTCGAGGCCTTAGAAAGGTTGAGAACCACTGATTTAGATGTTGTTATCCTGACCTTGAACACTCTTAAGGCATTTAGTTCTTTGCTAGATCTTCAGTCCTACCTCAAATGGCTACTCTTCAGAGGGGTCTCTGACCAGCTCTGTAAAGAGCCATTCCACCATTGAACTTGATTGTTTTCTAATGTAGATGATTTCCTTCCAGGCAAGTTTTGTAGTTGGCTATTGTATACTAATTTATTTTCCTGTTCCTCCTTTCTCTTTATCCCACCTTCAACTAGGATGTGAGCTTAAAGCACCACCAATATAGGACTTGGCATCAAAGTAGCAATTGTTTATTAAACAAATAAAACAAATAAGAATCAGACCTAGTCTTGAAGGGTAGGTAGAATCTGGATAAATGATGAAAGAAAGAGCTGAGGATGGAGAAACAATAGCCTCAGCAAAATATAAAAATATAGAGGTGGAATAGTATATGATTTTCTTCTTAATCCCTTTAGGATATGTTTGGAAGACAGATAAGGCTGATATAGTTTGAGTAGAAGGCTTGGAAAACGTAATGACTGGGCAAACCATGAAACAGGAAGTTTAAGCCAAGATGTGGGAGATTTTGAATGCCAGACTAAGTATATCACAAGGAAATTTGCATTTTTATCCTGAATATACTCAATAAGGATTCATCAAACTTCGTTGGAAATTATAAATTAGAAAGCTCTACGTGACATGTCCCTTGGTGTTGATTAACCGAACATGTTAAAACTCTTGGTTGATTAAGAATTTCTGGAGAGATGTTTTTCCTGACAATGGTAGGAAGAGGGTTGGCCAAATGTGTATAGTAGTGGGGAAGAGACATAACTACTTACAGGTAGAACCCTTAATTTCAGTAGGTCTCCTGGGGAGAGAAGAGATGGATGGTGTATTTTTTTAAAAAATATATTTTATTGATTTTTTTACAGAGAGGAAGGGAGAGAGATAGAAAGTCAGAAATATCGTTGAGAGAGAGAGACATCAATCAGCCGCCTCCTGCACTCCCCACAGTGGAGATGTGCTCACAAGCAAGGTACGTGCCCCCGACCGGCATCGAGCCTGTGACCTTCCAGTCCGCAAGCCGACGCTCTATCCACTGAGCCAAACTGGTCTCAGCAAGGATGGTGTATTTTGAAATCCAGAATATAGGTCTCCATTTCCATTTCTCCCAAATATATTCTTTAAAAAGCCTTGAGTGGAGACCACTAAGTTATTGACTCACCACTAATATCTGTGAAAATTCAGGTTCTACACTTATTTGAGATGATGGACAAGTTAGAGTAAATTTCTCAGCTTCAATTTCTAAAAATACATAATGGACATAATAATACCCTCCTCGTGAAGATGAGAGCTAACTTATCTTCACCCCTGGCATCTTCTTACCAATAAACTTATTCCAACCTTTAGCTCTCTCTCACCCCAAATGTGGTTAAATAGGTAGAAGAATATTTCCCATTTGGCCCTTATACAGCCTATCTAGGAAAGCGATTGCACAATTTTTGTCTATAATTACAATAGGACTATCAACACACTCAAGGCATTTGGTTGGACTTTGCTTATCATTTACATACAGTGGTACCACGAGATACGAGTGCCCTAACATAGGAGATTTTTTTTGAGATACGAGCCGTCGAGTGAGCAATTTTTGCTTTGAAATACGAGCAACGTTTGAGATAGGAGTAATCGTGCAGATTGGCCGGCTGCACACGACCCACCAGTTTACCGTGACTCGAGCTTCTCATAGTTTCCCACGCCTCAAGGTTACGGAACGAATTAAACTCGTATCTCAAGATACCACTGTACTAGTATCTCTGAACCTGTCAAAAGACAGAAATCTTTTTCTAGGACTGGGATATCTGGTTACCAAATTGTTTATATGCAATTTTAAGTTGGAATTCCGTATTTGTTTCCTTATAACCTCCCAGTACCAAATAGCACTTTTCAAATTACTTGTTGTGAGAAATTGATGATAGAAGAGTCATCTGTAAATTGCTGGTTTTATATTAAAATTTTTGTTTTGGTAATCCTCACCTGAGGATATTTTTCCATTGGATTTTAGAGAGAGTGGAAGAGAGGGGGAGAGACAGAGAAAAACACGGATGTGAGAGAGGCAGGGATTGAGCCTGCAACTGAAGTATATTCCCCTGACTGGAATTGATCCCAGAACCCTTCCGTTCTCAGGGCTGATGATCTAGCCACTGAGTAAAACTGGCTAGAACTGGTTTTACTTTAAGACCTTACATTGAGGCAATACTGAACACTGAATACTCTGCTTCTGGGTCTTGCCCTGGAGTCAAGTGGCTGGTTGCCCTGAATGCATCACTTGTTCACTTTGGGCCTTAGATTCCTCATCTGTCCCTTGAGGGGTTGAATTAGGTGACTTCGATGATGCCTGCCCCTTGTGAGACAGTAGGGCTTTTGGAAGAACTGAATCCTCTTAAATTCTCTGACAGTCGCTGCAGAAGAAGAGTCTGCGCAGTGTAGGAGGTGAAACCACATGACCTCTAAGGTCCTTTCAATTTCCAAATTCTGTGACTAAATGGATCCCGTAGATTCTCACAGATAATAGCTACTTAAGACATTGACATCATCCACTTACCCACGTTACTAAAACTGTTCATTTCGAAGCTTATAAATATTTCAGAAAACTTGCCAGAATTCCATCTCTCCATCTCTGCTTAGATCATCCTTAGGTAATTGTTCTGTTAAGGTCTCCCCGACCTCTGTGTAAAAAAAAGTTATCCAAGGTACATTGAATTCCTTCCTGCAAACTCAAGATATAGAATCCTCATTCAAATCTGTAGTGGTTTTGGAAAAATTGAGTTAACCTCTTTAATATCTTCTGTGTTACCAAATCTAGCATAAAACATGAAATGTTACTTGCTTGTTAAGTGGTAGGAAGACACACCTGGACCGGGACAGTGACTACAGTCTGAATGCTACTAATCTCTCCATATGGACAATAGCACCCAAAGGACCACACTTGCTTGACATGTGACTTAGAAAAAGTGGGGTCATGTGAGCACTAGTTAGTTCCTTGGGGGATATTGTAGTTGTCCTGTTATTTGTCTGTCACAAAGTTTGTCTTGTCCTGCTCTCTTTTTAGTTTCCCCCAAACAGTGACCACCTTTAGTAGGTGAGCAAGCTCCTTGAGGGGTATTTGTATAAGTTTATTTTTGTCTCACTACCGGTTGCCTAATTTGGTATCAGCATATAGCAGCATCCAAATCCATGTATATTTGTTGAATTAGGCATTTTTATGGCTTTTTTTTAGAGAGAGAGAGGAAAGGAGAGGAAAAAAGAGATAAACATTGATGTGAAAGCCAAACATTGATTGGCTACTTCCTTCATGCCTCCCACCAGAGATTGAGCCCAGAACCCGGGCATGTGCCCTGAGTATGGATCAAAGCAGCAATCTTTCTGAGGAGGGGATGGTGCCCAATCAGCTGAGCCACACTGGCCAGGGCATGTTGAATTAAACTTTTAATGACAAGGGGGTAAGTCTAAAAAAAAATAAACTATCATTTAAAGAGCATTTCCTATGCGGTAGTTACAGTGCTAAGTATTAACAAACTGTACCTCATTCGGTACCACAGTATAGGAACTATTGCTGTCTTCCTCTTAAAAATGAGAAAACTGGGACAGAGAGAAGTTAAGTAGCCTTTTCAAAGTCCAAAGCTTTTAAATGTAGATTAGACTTAATAATTTACTGGAGCTGTCCTCTTAACTACCACAGTGTAACTACTTCTGTGCAATTTGGTCCAAGCAAGATGATCTGAGTGCGGTAATAAATCATGAATCAGTGTCACTTTGACTCATATCCACAGCTGCCATTGATAACTGTTCATTAATTTCTCTCTCCCTAAGCTCACAAGTGGCTGCAAAATCAGACTTAATCTAGTGTCACAGCATTAACTGTACCTGTTGGAACAGTCACATAAGTCGAAGCCTGTTGCCGTCTTTGGATTGGGTATAACTTGGGGTGTACTTGACCCTCAGTCTTCACAGTCACGACTTCTCCCCTGAGGACCCTAGCGAGGCATCCAATTGGATGTCTCTGCTTGGATATATGACAGATACAAAAATAAAATTACTTGTTATCTGACCCTGCTATACTTAAACCTCTTCTTTAAGGTCTATTCTCTAAGTTGATGACAATGCCACCTGTCCAGTTGCTTAAAAACAAACATAATTTGTGCTCTTTTTCCTTCTCTGAACCCTTGACCACCTCTCAACACTGAGTCCATGGGCTTTCTAAAATGTTCTTATTGGACCCATTCTCTACACTTTTTTTTTTTAAATCTGCCTACTAGTTTAAGTCTAAGCTACCACCTGTAGAATCTCCTTCCTTCTTTTCTTCCCCTCACCCCTGATCACCTCCACTTCTGTCTTCTGGATCATTCTACTCCCTGGTTAACCCTCAGCAAGTCCCCCTCACCCCCAGGATAAAGTCCACACCTCCCTGGTATTTCTTGCTGCTTCTCACCACTTTGCTAAAGCCTAATCCTGCACCCACATCTCAAGTCACCCTTCTCCTCTCTGTGTGAGTGATGGCAGGGACTGCCATTCTGACTGTTTACCAAGCTTTCCTCAGGCCACTTCTTCTGCTCAAATGCTCTTCATTATTTCTTTGCCTGATAAACCCCTGCTCTTGCTTTCAACACCCAACTCAAAAAGCTGTTTCTGTTAATGCCTCTAATCACTTTCATTAGGAATCTCATTTTGCTAGCCCGTTTTCATTTGTTATTGACTTATTAACCCATCCAGCACACAGTTTAATACTCAGTCTATGTCAAGCACTATGCTAGTCTGGCCAGAGAGAGCTGTGAATCAAGTGATCATATAAACAGATATAAAATTTCTCCTGCTATGAGGCAGAGATTTTTTTCTTCTTCTTTTTAAGTCACATTTGCTCAGGCTCTCAAGGATGAGTAAGACTTAGCAAGATGAAGAGCAGTGGGTGAGGGCAGGCGGGGCTTGTTTATTTTAAAAACCCTGTGGTAGGGAGTGTGACCCTTCAGGGATTGCACAGTGAAGGGGGGTGGAGGGTCTTGGCCTGTTCTGAGGCCAGAGGAGGGAAATGGCACACCCAGATGTGCATTTTGGAAAGATCACTCTGACTCAGTTCACAGGTGGACTAGAAGGATGTCAGAGTACATATGGGCAGAGCAGTTGGAAGTTATCCTAGTCACCTTGGCAGGGATGTACGTTAGAGACTGGGGGAGGTGGTGAGGATGGCTGCTCCAGGAAGTGTCCTTGGGGAAGGTGGTCACATCAAGTGACACAGTCAGTGATTGGATTAGGGTGAGAGTTTAAGAACCATTAGGTCTCTGGTGCGCATAATTCAGTAGAGAGTGACATGGAGAACTCTGGAAGGAGGGTCCTTTTATTATTATTATTATTTTTTAGAGGTGGTGGTGATATGCAAAGTAGAAGAATCTCATTAGTTTTCCTACTGCATTAATTAGGGTAGATAATACGAGTATGTCTGCAATTGGCTTGTGAGTCACCTTGGGTCCAGGAAAAATCTCAGTGCTTAGCTAAAAATTTGTTTTGTCCAATAGAATGATTTTCCTTCCGTTGAAAAATACCCCACAAAGTTGAGCACAATAATATTACAAGAACTTTCAATGCAAATAAGACACAGCGTTAAGATTCAAAGAGGCCTCAGGTGTCTTCTCTTGCTAAATTGGACCATCAAAGCTTAACCTCACCAACCTTGAGCGTATTATTCAACTTCAAGATAAAACTTAAAAAAAACAACTCAGAATCTTTATTCTAGAGTCAGAACAAATTCCTTCAACTACTTTCCTCCTTCCCTTTCAGCTTCTGGCTTTTGACCTCGGTCCTCTGGGAGCGAAGGCATCTAGAGACTGCATTTTCTGGTCCTGCACCTTCTCGCTCAGTGAAGCTCTCCTACTTAGAACGCTTTCTGTACTCAGACTCTGCCCTATCGGTCTTTCTCCACCAGCTATGAGTGCACTGGAGACTGCATTCCCTTCTAAGAATTCCCCTCTCTGAGGGAATCCTTCTCATCCTTCCACGGGAAAGAAGGAGAAAGAAAGATAATGGTGACAGCTACACCAGCAGACGTCTGGGGTAACCTTTCCCCATCAGAGTGTCTCTCAGTGACTTGACTCCTCTTTCTTTTCTGAAGATCAACTTTTGCCCTCTCCCATCCGAAGTTACTTTAGGTTCCTCCATCTTAGGTCCTTTTTTCCTCACCTGTGCATCTTTTCGTAAGGTTCTATATCAGCGTTTCTCAACCTGTGGGTCTCGACCTGTGAGAACCACTAGCAGGCTTGCCTGAGACCATCGGAAAACACAGATGTTTACATTACAATTCATAACAGTAGCAAAACAACAGTTATGAAGTAGCCACGAAAATAATTTTATGGTTGGGGGTCACCACAACATGAGGAGCTGTATTAAAGGGTCGCGGCGTTAGGAAGGTTGAGAAGCACTGTTCTATATAAACATGGTCAGTATCCCATTCTTTAATAACATTAAAAGATGCACATGATATTAAACCTTCGTTATCCACTTATTAATTCATCTTGGCCAGGGAAAAAGTCATTAAGAGCTCTTCCTCCAGGGTTTCCATACTGATGGAGAGGGAGCTTCTTTCGAAAGAATGGGACTGATTTTGCAAACCATGGAGAGTAATCAGTGGGACAGAGGCCTAGTTAGACATGGCTTTTTATGCCTGAGGAAGATGGGGACATCTCCCCGAGAGCTGTCAGCGGATGGATAATTTGCAACCCCTTGAAATTATTTATTGGAAAACAGCCCCTCCAAACCCAGCCACCGTTTTCAGCTTGACAAGACGGGGTTGTTTCAGATTTGAAACATTCGGAGGAAACAGCAGGAAAGCTGTCATTAAGAGATCAGTGAATCAAGCCAATGAGTGAGATAATTGTTCTCAAAGAAGAGGCAGTTGCATTTTTAATGCCTCCTCCTGGTTGAGCAGGAGAAAAGGGAGAGATTGTTGGCTTGTTCCAGAGTGAGCTGCCTGGTGCAAGCTGGGCTTGGACGATGGAAAGCAGAAGAAAAATATCTGGGGGAATCAGGACAAATGGAAACAAAACCAGCCTGGATCGCTGTGCGCTTGGTAGAGCCAGCGAACAGCTGTGATCATCTGTTGGTGTTTATTTTCCGGTTCCAATCAAAGGGAAGGGCTATTGGAGAGACAGTTTGCGTTGAAGTGGCTGGCCTCTCCACGGCGCTGGGAATTGAAGGAGCTGTGGTCTTTGCAGTGGAGCGGGAGGCAGCTCGAAGTGGGATAGTGATTATAAAACGGAGCATCGGCAGCATCAACCGCAAGAGAGAAGGAAGGAGGGGAGACGGGGGGTGATTCAGAGGCTGCTAAATAGACCACAGGAAAAGCTCCCCTCCCTGTAGCTTCCAGGCTTTTAGGGCAGCTGAGAGCTGCTGGAGTTCAAGGTAGCAGCCCTGCTTTCCTCCTTGGAGTTCAGCACCAACCGAGCAAAAGGAGAGGAGTCAGCAGAGACATGTTTTATCTTGAATCCAGGTACAGCTCTTTGAAGCATGTACCTCACCCACATGACCGAGGGCTGGCTAACAAGGTGTCTCAGAAGGACACTTCTCTGTCTGGAGGCAGAAAGAGGGGGGCATGTACAGGCTTGGCATCCAGCGCCTGAACCGTGGTGCCAAGTTTACTGCAGGCCAGTGTCGACCACAGTCCCCAAAGGAAGGCAGATTTCAGTAAGAGACTGGAGCCCGGGTTTAGCTGAGCTGTGTCATTCCTGCAAAGCCACCGGCTCAGTCACTGCAGGAAGAGGAGGGGCCGGAAGTGTTCCATGCAGGGAGGTCACCATAGGCAGAAATCCCAGGTGGAATCTAAGAGTACCAGTGCAGGATGGCTCCTGAGTCCATTAGGAAGAACCTATGGTGTTGAAGAAATGAGACAAATTTCATCCAGGAATCGGATACTTTCAATGAACCCAAATGCTCGAAAGATGTGTTTTAAATGCACCTGCCTTGGGCTGCATATGAAAACTGACTTACTGACCCAGATACTTTCAACCATCTCACGTGTTAATAGGAATGAGAAGACGTTTGGCTTTTTCTTAGGAGAGCTGAATCCGTGGAGTATCGATCATGCTCTTCTATTATGGAAACGCTTAGTGGCTGTTTTCAGATCTGCCCAAATTAGAGAAGCCTTCTTCCTTGGGTTCGTTTTAATTATTTGAGCTTCTGTGAGGGCAAAGGTCAGGAAACCAAGACAAAGGCTGGCGAGACAGGTTCCCGGTTCCCTTCTGTTGTATCCCATGTGACGGGAAACGGGGGCAAGATGCCATCTGCCCTGCTTCTGTCCTTCCACGGCGGGTGCCAACCTTCAGTTGTTCCTGTGATCCTGAGCTCTTCCACCGTGCCCCTGCCCTTCTCCCCTGCCAGGAAGATGTGCTAATGAGACATATTAATCATCCTCTGTCACTCTGATTGTTGAGTTCTGATTAAAGGAGGCACGTTCTAACCTTGCTGGGACTTGGGCACTTTTTGGGAAATATGACCCATCCTCTCCATCCTCCCCTCTGGAGCTGCCTAATAACCCTGGACAGATCAACAGCCTTGCAGAAACCAGAGCCTCCAGCTCTCTGAAGACCCTCAGCCCCTTTGCATATGGCCAGCCCTGTAAGACCCCCAACCTGTGCATTACCCACAGGCCTTTGCAAATCTCTAGCCAGCCTTACCTGTAAACTGCCCATTTGGCATACCCTTTGCCTGCTTCCCCATGTGATCTTTGTCCTGCTACCCAGTATAAGCAGCTGGCATATGGGGGGCGCGGGCAGAGCAGATCTGTTTACTGGAGTTCTGGATGGAATGCTTGAATGCACGAGGAAGTGGCGTCATTTATGTTTTAGCATGTTCATGCGAGAGCTGAAAGACAGGTTATGTGTGGACATCAATTGGTGGGCGCTGTTCTTAGGTCTTTGAATAGCCTTAGGATTTAGGACCCGAATCCCTGGAAAAATGAATAATAACCTGTGTGATTTAATAGGACCAGCATCTTCTCTCCTTTCTTCCTAATGTGGAGGTGCACGCCAGGCGTTTGAGAGGGAAAAGCCAGGGAGAAAACAGCAGCGGGAATAATCCCCCTGTGCCTGCCAAGGCTGTTTAATGTTGTTGTTTCCTTAAATTTCATTTCCTGAAGTCAATGACTTTAACTTAGTGAGGTGTCCCAGAGGACCCGGAGTGTGCCATATTGGACAGGGAATCTCATAAATTTGGGGTCTCCTGTGAGAGTGGCTTGCTTGCAGAGTCGTATGCCTCTGACATTTCAATCTCAGTGCGAAAAGGGAAGAAAGTTTCGTTTTTCCATCCCAAAATGGAATGATCTAGTGCTGCTTGTTAAAGGTGAGAAGGTAAATGATGAGAGACCCATTTTTGAATAGCTAGCTTTTTACATTTCTTTTTGTCACCCCTTAATTTAAAACCCAGAGTAAACTGTTTGAAGCCCATTGTCCAGCCATTAGGGAGAAATTATTTATATCTTGATATGATTTCTTATGGCATTTTAAAATTAGTCATTTGAACAGTACCTTTAAATTTTTATTGGCCGAGAGGCAGTTTTCCTTAACTACTTCTCAGAGGATCTTAAACTCAACAAGCCATTATTTATTACTTTAATTTGAATATGATCTCCATCAAGATCCTGGTACTTTAAACCCAGAATCTGACAGCTCTTGCATGGCTATGGTAAAATGGATAGCCGAGCCATGTGTTGGGGATATTTTTAAAGAGAAATTGATTGCTCAATAAGTATTCACTAAGATGTTTGGAGATCATAATTCACTGGAGGCTTGATCTTCCCCTCACTCTTTACTGCCTTGAAAACGTCTCCAATTCTGATTAAATATGTTAAAACAAGCATTTATCTCTGTCTTCTGAGAACCTTCATAAAAAACCCATAATAATAAAAGCATAATATGCTAATGAGACTGGACGTCTTTCCAGACGTCCTTCTGGATGACTTTCTGGAGAAGTTCAGGGCTGCGAGGAAAAGCAGGGTCCCAGGTGCCAGAGGGAAGCTGGTGCTGGCAGCTGGGGGAAGGAAGGCCTCCTCTTGCTTGAATTCGATGCATCAGGCCTCTAGTTAAAGGATAAAAAACTAAAAACAATTGAAACCCCGAAAGACAAAGAGAAGATGAAAAAAAGACAAGAATCAAAATGTTGGAAGCAGAGTGGTGTATGGACAGGACACTTGGTCAATGTCTTGGAAGGTCTCAGAAGATGCAAGCTGGGGGTGAGGAGGGGAGAGAAGCTGAGAAGAGTTTGATTTGTATTGCAAACTCTAAAAGAGAGAATAATTGGCACCATCAGGTACGTCTTACAGTGAGGTTGCAAATAGGGTCTTGTCTAAAAGTCTGATGAAGGAGAAGTTTAGATCTCCAACTGCATCATCATCTGGAAGGCTTCCCTCCTAACCCTCCTGACCCCCGGGAACCAGGGAAGGTTGATCCTCAGGACAGTGGACACCTACTGCTTCTGGGAACACCATACGTCTGAAGGGAGGGTTAACATGTTGACAAATAGACGATGATGTGGAAGCATTGTTAAGAACCTGGAATTTCCCCAATCCCTTTCCTCGCTAGGCACCCTCACTGCAGGTAGGCTAATAATCCCCTTCATACAGAGATGTAAATATTTTATTTGGGGATCTGACTGATAGAGTAGAAAACAAGTAGTAAAAGGTTTGCCCTGGCTGGTGATCTCAATGGTTAGAATGTTGGCCCATGCATTGGAGGATCATGAGTTCAATTCCTACTCAAGGGCATATATCTGGGTTGCAGGTTGGATCCCTGGCTGTGGTCAGGGCGAATGCAGGAGGCAATCTACTGATGTCTCTCTCACATTGATGTTTCTTCCTCTCTTTCCCCTTCCCTTCCATTCTCTCTATAAAAAGAAATCAATGGAAAAATATCTTCAGGTGAGGATTAACAAAAAGTAAAATAGAAAATAACCATCATTCAATTTCTGAGTGACCCACTCTTTCATCTGAAAGGATAGCCAATATTACATATGGCAGTAGGCAGACACAAACACACACAAAACACAAACAAATACAATCTTATTAGCATTTTTAAAGGGCTATAAAATACATTATGACACCAAACAAGATACCTTAGGAAGATTCTTTCACAGAAAAAAAGGTCTTGAAAATTAAACATAGTAGGAATAAAAAAAATCACTAGAAGCATAAGAAGGTAAAATGGAATATCTCTTAGGAAGCAGAATATTAACAATGACACTAACAAGATATTTAAAAAGGAGAGAAATGGTGAAAAAGGAAGCTCATTTTAATAGGACCACTGCCTGGCTAATAGGACTCAGACAGGGAGAGGAGGAAACTGATGGGAGCAAATTATTTCCCAGAACCAAGGACCACAAATTTCTGTACTTTAAAAGCTCACCAAGTGCCCAGAAAAATTATGTGAAAATAGATAACAGGGCACATTATAGCATAATTTCATAACACAGAGGTTGATGATAAAATTCTACAGTTTTCAAGATGTTAAAAAACAACTATAAATACAACGCAACACAAGCAAATGTCTACTGGAGGTCAGCAATCAAAATTCAATTGAACTGCTTCATCACAGCTGAGGCCAGGAGACCTAGACTTCTGTATCCCAGATCTTCAAGTAAGAGGATTAAAAACATTTTTCAAGCATGCAATGTCTTAAAATATTGTCTATCACTAGGAAGATACTAGCGTGATTAATCCCAATGATATACATAGTAAGCACAAAATAAAGGATGAAATAGAATAAATGCACATCAAATGAATGAAAGCCAAGCTAGATCTTTTTTTAAAAAATATATATTTTATTGATATTTTACAGAGAGGAAGGGAGAGGGAGAAAGAATTAGAAACATTGATGAGAGAGAAACATCGATCAGCTGCCTCCTGCACGCCCCCTACTGGGGATGTGCCCGCAACCATGGTACATGCCCTTGACCGGAATCGAACTTGGGATCTTTCAGTCCACAGGCCAACGCTCTATCCATTGAGCCAAACCAGTTTTGGTGCAAGCTAGATCTTGTTAATTCTAGGCCAGTGAATTTGGGTTGTTTATTTAGGTGCCGCTAAAGTCTTGTAGAGGTGGCTTTTGAGCTGATTGCAATGGCTTTTTGCACTCTATTGCAAAAATTAGCTTTTGAGGCTTCAAGAGAGGCTAGGTTGTATCTAGTAGAGTATCCTATATAATAAAAGCCTAATATGCTAAGTGTCCATTTGTCTGGTGGTCCATTCAACCAATCAAAGCATAATATGCTAATGACATGCTAAGGCTGCTCAACCACTCACAATGATGTGCACTGACCACCCGGGGGCAGACGTTCCAACTGGTAGGTGAGCTTGTTGCTGGTCCAGCTGATAGGGACTGTGTGAGACGGGCCCCAAAGACACCTTGAAGCCCTCTAGCAGTCCAACCTCTCACATCTCTCCCAGCTCCAATCGTGCACCTGTGGGGTCTCTCGGCTTGGCTTATGCCCTCTTGCAATCTGGGACCCCTTGGGGGATGTCGGAGAGCCACAGGGGGGCACCGCTCAGCCAGAATCCAGGGTGAGTGCAGCATCAGTGGCAGGAGCTTTTCCTGCCTCTGTGGCAGCACTAAAGATATCCAACTGCCTGCTTAGACCAGCTCCCTAAGTCAGACATCCTCTGAGGGCCCCCGGACTCTGAGAGGGCTGAGGGATCCCCTATCCCCGAGTGCATGAATTTCATGCATGGGACTATAGTCTCTTCATAACCTTCTCAGAGGGACATTAACAACTAAAGGCTGAAGATTGTAGCCTGTTCCAATTGGGGAAGCAGCAGATCAATGATTCCCATCATTGGTGTTTCTATATCTTCTTCTCCCTTCCTCTCTGAAATAAATGAAAATATATTCTTTTTTTAGCAAAGAAACCTTCTCCTCATCAAAACTATAGAATTTCAATCTAGGTTTTGTATATCTTTATTGTTACTGTTTGTATGCTTGCATCTCTGATTTTTTTTTTTTTTTGTAATTTAGTTGCTTTCATCTGGGGAATGAGTTTGGAATCCCATCTCCCTTTAATGTTAGTGTTCTAATATCGTGCATTCAAGTGTGTTGTTCTCTCTGATTTCAAAGTCCCCTTTGTAACAAAATTTTGCATATGTTTTATGGATTATTCAATCTAAAATGTTCATTGAAATTTTATTCAATTTGTTTTTCTGAGCCTACACTAAAGTTTTTAAAATTTAACTTTTAAAATTTAACTTTTAGTGAGAAAATATCCAGCTCATTCATGTTTTTTTTCCCTCACTATTTTCTGGCTTAAAGCACATGTACTTTACAAAATGAGTGTAGACATTGTGTGCTATATTTCAGATGTAGCATAGAATTACTCTATATAATTTTTCCTTTGTATATATATTCATATGTGAAAGTAGGTAAGAGTTTGTTTCTTGTTTTTGTTTTTTTTTTTGAAAGTATGGGACAGTTGTATTTACCTGGTTTGAGTATCAATCTTATGCTACCTTCACAAAAAGTATTTTCTAAGGCAGGACTGACTAATTCCCATTTTAAAGGTGATGAAACTGAGGCTCCAAGAAGTTAAGTAAATTGTCTCGAGTGATAAACCTCTTAAAAAACAGAGATGTGATCCCCCCTCCCCCACTCCACCCCTGAATATAAAAATATTTATCTGGATTGGACAAGTAGAGACTGGACCATTTGTTCCAGAATAAGATAATAGGTATTAATAATCATCCTTTATGGAATTTATATCATGTATAATTTTTACAAATAATGGCAGAGCATATATAAAATCACATCCTGTTTCTCAAATGCTTATGCTCATGATGACATTTTTTTTTTCTTCACAAGACTCCACCAAATACAGGGAGTAAACTATAGCTCATAGAGGTTTCAGGACTTGATCAAGGTCATCTAATGTCCTTGTCATCAGACGGGACTGGAAACCAAGAATGATAATGATCTGGCAAGTCCTCTCTCTGTGACTCTACAGTATTCCCCTAAGAATTAGCTGTAGTCTTTGCTCACTCAGAGGAATATGAGGAATATGACAAGTTTTTCCACAAAGAGAGTCAACATATTTTGGTTGAAACTTCACCCTGTCAGAGAGGCTGCTTTGCTACTATTAGAGCTTTTAAGCAAGGATGAGATAATCACAATAATTATCTTCCATTAGCAAAATGATCTGGCACCAGATTCTTCCTCTGGTTCTCGCAGTCTCCCTTCTGGAGCAGAGAGCATCTAAAATGGGCTTCGAGAACATCCCAGTAGAAAATAATTGTAAGTATAAAAATGAGCTGAAAGAGGCTGAATTAAAGAATCATGAGTGATAAAGAGCCCAAGATGAGAAAAAATTGATAATTTGAGTTGGTACAGTTAGTTTTCAACTTTCCCACAGTTTCATTGTTGAACAACCTTCCAATTAGTATGCTTGCATCATGGTGTCAATAAGGCACAAAACATTTCAACATATCACGGCAGCATTTATTCATCTAATTCATTCCCCCTTGAGTGCAGTAAATAGAGCTTATAAAATTATACTGATTGCTTTAATTCAAGGTTTAACATAAAACCAGAGAATCTCCATTTTCAAGGAGAATCTCTATTTTCAGGTCTTCTCTTTTTACTCGGATCTGAAATTTAAGAAATTTTTCTATTTTTGCTGGCTTCCATTAAAAAAAAAATCACTATGTCGACCACCACAATCATAATCAGTGTCATCATCATCTTTATTATCATGATCATTTTCTACTATGTGTCTATGTCATGCTTTCTGTGTTTGAGGATGTTGCTAAGCAAACCAGAGCCCACACTTGCCCAGAGAGTGTTAATAACAAAAGGGGGAAGTGCAATAAGACCATCGGTCAATGCAGACATGTGCCTTCTAAAGTAGCTTACACACTAAAGGAATGCTTCTGAAAGACAGGGCTGTAGATTTATTCAGTGCACCCGATCATGTGTCCCATAAATGCAGTGGTCACGTCTGCTTTATTTACCACCATGTGCCCTCCACCTAATACTTTGTCTAGCCTTTTGTTGGGGGCTCCATAACTATTTGTTGAAATGAAAGTTGGGGCACAGTGAAATGGAAGGTCTGGTTCTAGTCATCGAAATTAATATTCTTGGTCTTAAACTTTATTGCACATTTTAATCTTCTGGGATCTTTAACAAATACTTATGACATTCAGATTTAATTAGTATTGGGTGCAACCTTCTCAGTGGAATTTTTAAAAAGTTCCTCAAGTGATTTCAATGGTCAATGACTTTGGGGAATCACTGTGTTAATACAATTAAAAGAAGCCCAACTTCGCATACAAGGCATTCATACCTTATGATCTCATGAGGCAATTGATCAAGTTCACCTCTTATGTACGAGGCATTCTATCTGGCTGTCGGGAATATAGAGGACAATAAAACATGACTCTAGGCGTTCCTTATTGATCTGGGAGACAAACAAACCTCTAAAACCGAATGCAAGTTAAATAATATAGGAGCGATTGACTAATATTGATATATGACTTACAAGTGAGCCAATAATTATTTAGGGGCTTATAGCAAGGTGAGAGCTTTCCTTCTGAAGTTGTGAGGTAACCCTCACCAGCACAGGTGATTGTGAGCTGGGGTCTTCAGCAAAGTGTATGAGAAGGAAAGATACTTTGGGATAGAGGACGACTCAACGTAAGGGCACCCCAAGAACCCCAAAAAAGATATCATCTCAGAAATGATAGTTTCAAAACATTGTTAGATAATTGATGGTTCTCATCCTCTACTCAGGTTTTCTCAGGGTCATTGGAAGGTTTCTAGAACTACGTCGGTGTCAACAACAATGTGGTATATCTCAGGGAGTCATAACACCTAATTGGGAACTATCCTTCAGACCCAAGAGTCTCAGTTGAGCCTGAATAAGGCAGTGAAGAAAGGAAAGGTTCAACAGAATAAAAGAAGGGTTATTTCTAGCAGAGATAAGGGTGTGAACAAGAAGGGATAGACGGGCGTCCTGGAATCAGATTTTTTGATGGAAAAGAAATGGGGATGGGGTGGCTCCAACTGGGGGGTAGCATAATTTATGCTTTTCTGGAATCCTCTATCTTTCCAGAGGGCCATTAGCTGTCAGGCACAATTTAACCCTAGGGTCAAAATGGCTTAATTATTGCCTTTGTTAAAGTCTTACACTTTGCTATTTATTTTTATAAGATTATCATTCATGATGTTTCTTATTTAAATGTCAAGATGGTGAGGAAAGAAGGAAAGGTTGCCTCAGTTTTCTTCCCTGTCATTATTGTCAGCCAGACGTTATTACAACCCTATTCCTTGTCCACTGCTTTTGACAGTCTGTTTCTGAGAAAGGAGAGGAAATGCATTACTGAAGGGGGGAAAAGGCACTAATTTTAGTAGTTTAAACCTCCAGCTATGAAAACAAAAAGAATTAGAAAAACAGAGGCAGGGCTGTCCCTAGGTTCTGCTAATTTAGGTACTTGCCTTCAGGGGGCTCCGAGTTTATAAAGGGATGGGAAGAAAAAGGCGGGTTAGCTAATTAGCACTGAAATAATCCATTCTTTATACATAAAAAGTTCACTAATAATTTGTTATTCCTATAAAAAAGGAGATGGGACTATTATCTTCTGCTTTACTCTTTTCTTAGAGCTTTAGAAAGTTTTTTTTTTTCATATTTGTGGATTTCTATCATGGTAGATTGACAAAAAGAGAAGATGACTGAGAAGTAGGGAAAGTGATAAAGAGTCTCAACCTCTCTCTCAACCTCTCTCTGTTTTGGTTGCTTTTTTAAACCACTTTTTAGAAACATAAAAATGTGGTTTTTTGTTGGTGGGCTGTACAAACGCAGGCCATACCTCCATTAGGGGTTACATTGTCTACATCCTCCTTTGGTGACTAAGGCTCTTCATAGGTGACACTCCACAGGTCTGAGAAAGGAGAGAAGGAGCAGTTGTCCAGAGGAGACGTATACCTTCCCTTTGCTCTTTGAACGGCTCATTCCATTTCCTTTTCCTACACAGATACACAGAGTTCCTTTGTGATTTCTGTTGATGACAGACATATGATAACTTGTTTCTTTAGACTGTTTTTGGTTGACCTTCTCTGCTTACTGTAAATAAAGTCAATTTAGTATGGACTAAAAATACTGACAGCTGATATTCACTGAGAACTCCATATGCCTTGTTCTAAATGCTAAACATTTGCTAACTCACTTAGCTCCCCCAAAGTCCTGATGAAGTAATATTCCCATTTGACAGAAGAAGAACCTGCCACAGAGATTACATTACTTGCCAAGGTCCTAAAGTTTAGGAATGGCAGGACTTGGATTGGAATCCATGTATTCTGGCTCCATATTGCACACTCTTCTTTCTAATCTCACCACATATTGAATGTTGACATGTATTAACAATTTTCCATGCATTCATGGCATTTTTGTCAGTTAGGATAAGCCAGATGAATGCTGCCATCATAAATCGCTCCCAAATCTTAGTGGCTTAATACATCAAAGATTAACTCTGCACCCATGCCATATTTCACAGGGCAGAAAATTCTCCACACGATGGCTCAGCATCCAGGCTGATGGAGTGTTTATCATCTTGGATGTGCACCTTCTGGAACACACGGCCTCCGTCTCTGCAACAGGGGAAGAGAGACTGAGAATCTCCTGTAAACTTTTCACTGCTTCCGCCTGGAAGTTCATGTATCTCCCTCTCACGTTATTGTTCACACTATTGCCTCTTTTCGCCTAACTGAATAGGGGCTGGGAAATGCAGAGAAGCAAAGGAGTTCTTTGTTACGCATTAATTTCTCTAGCACACTTTATCATACTCAATGCATCTTCATATATAATAGCTTGTTCAACATTTATTACCCTTTCAAAGAGGCAAAGTGGGCCTTTTTATCTCCCTTTGAGCGAGGAAGCTAGGGTTGAAAGAGATTCAGTGATCTGCCCCAGAAAAAGGAACAATGGAAGGAATGAGTTTTTAAACAAATTTGGGGTTAAAACTGGCTTCCGTTGCTAACTTGCAGCAAATTGCTTAACCTCTTTGGACCTCACTTTACTAATTTCTATAGAAGAAAGACTTATCCCTACCTTATAGATTTGTCAAAAAGATGAAATAAAAGGTACAAGAGTGCCTTAAGCCTGACCCCTAGACTACGCTCCATTAAATGATGGCCTGCTTTGATATTTCTCTCAAGGTTGCATTTTTGTTGAGCGGAATTGGAAGAGGCATTAAGGGCTCTAGACTTTGAGTGCTTCCCTGCACACTCACTCACTACACTATGTATAAAAGACCATCGAAAGGAAGCAGGAGGCAGAGTGTCTACATGGGGCAGAGGTGAGGTTTTGATGCCTGAAACAATGGTAGAATAATATAATTGTCCTTCTGAAATGATATAAAGATAGCCACTACCATAGCTTTAAATAATAAAAGAATTAGAGAGGAATTTCCTTGGCCTCATGTAGCATCCATTCTGCTATTTGTCCCTTAGTGTGGTATTGTCCAGGGCAACCATCCTCCCTCCTCATCTTCTTTATCCTGCATGCAATCTCATGATCATTATACCTCAATGCCTACCATTGATGATCTATATAATGGTCCCACAGCCTACAACTCTTCGATGAAATCCAGCCCCTATATGTCTACTTGACCTTTCAGTTTGATTGTCCCACAGCTGTGTCGAAGCGATTTTCTCTAAACCCGAGCTTCTCTCATCTTCCTCACCTACACATACCCTTTCTGTTTATATTAGTCTCAATGATTTGTACAACCATCCTTGCAGAGGTCAAGTTGAAATACTGGATTCATTCTCCTTACCTCTACCTCCTCTGTAATACATTTCCCCTATTTATCTGCTACTCTTTATTCTAAGCCACTCACCAGTTTCAACCTGGGGGACAGCATTTATCTCCTTCGCTTCCATTCTGGCCTCCCTTCAGTCCATTTTCACACTCCAGCCAGAAGAAACTTTCTGAAATGTAAATCTAATTGTGCTCTTCATTTAAAGTCCTTCAAACGTTCCCCATAGGTTCGGGGATTAAAGAAACAAACAAAATCCGAACACCTTATCTTAGCTTCCAGACTGTTTATTAGGCCCTGACTTCACCTGACTCCATCTCTAGACTTGCCTACAAGTTCAGCATTCACTCCAGCCAGATTAAAAAAAAAATTTTTTTTTTCAGTTTCCTGATCCCAACAGACTCTTATGTGCTATAGCGCCTTCACACCCAACAAGTTTTGCCTCAAATGTCCTTTCTCCGTGTCTTCAGCTCTTATTTGACCTTCAAAACGCAAGTCAAGAAAGAATTCATCTCTGATTTATTTTAAAGTCCCCTGTGCTCATGTCACACCCCTTACGACTTGCGCTATACTTTCTAGTGTATTTGTTTTTCCCCACCACTGGCTGCTAGATAAGTTTTATCTCCTGGTTAAGAAAAGAGGCATGCTCGGAGTTCCTGAGGATGATAAGAACACCAAGGGAATATCGGAGGACAAAATACTTCAGTGCTTGTGTACACACTCCTGCTGGAGACCTGAAGTGCCATTTATCATCACTTGGGTTATAGTAATTCCGGATGTTCTGTAGTTGCTCTTGTGAATTAATAATAAGTTTCTAGCCTGCCTTGCTTGTGATTCAGCAGCAGCCCTGTCTTTGTTTCTCTATCTTGCCGAATTATTTAAAAAAAATTATATATATATATATATATATATATATATATATATATATATATATATATATTCATCTCAGAGAGGAAGGAAAAAAGGGAGAGAGAGAGAGAGACATTAATGATGAGAGAGAATCATTGATCTGCTGCTTCCTGCAGGCCCCACACTGGGGACTGAGCCCACAACCTGGCATATGCCCTGGACCAGAATCAAATCCAGGACCCTTCAGTCCACAGGCAGATACTCTATCCACTGAGCTAATCTGGCTAGGGCTTGCCAGCCTCTTTACTCAGCTAGCAACTCCATATCATGATGTGTCTGCTTAAACAAAGCTTCTAATAGGCTGTGGCTTCTATTGTCTCATGGCTTCTGATGAATGTCTTCTCTTAGTGTGTCTCTCCAATTTGGTATTTATTTTTTGCATACATTTCTGTGTTTCTTACATTAAAAATCCCTTTAATTTATTCACACGTTGCTTTCCAATATTGGATATCCCGTGTCTCATAACATACAGTTGCAGAGTTCTCTCTCATTCATTTGGCTGAAGATAGGATGATTAGGTTCTATGGTAGAAACCGCAACCACCCATACAGAAGAGATCCTTTAACATGGGGCTGAAGGTATGGCCAGGACACTAGGACATGTCATAAGGAGGTGTTTTGAGATAATTAAGGGTTCCATGTCTCAACGGATTAGAAATATGCCTGGTATCTGATAGATATTCAATAAATGTTAGATGAATAATTGAATTAATTAATGCTGAAGAATAATAGGACTTGGCTGACGATGATGGGAAGGAAAAGGCATTACTATTTGGTGCTGAGCGGGGATAAGCCAAACTACATATCTAAGGTCATTGTTCAGAAAGATTTCAAAGTTATCAATTTTACATGGCCTTGTGCTAGGAAGCATCTTTGAAATACCGTATTTTCCGGTGTATAAGACGACTGGGCGTAAAAGCTGACCCCCAACTTTTCCAGTTAAAATATAGAATTTGGGATATACCCATCCTATAAGACAACACCCGGCATATAAGATGACCCCGATTTTTGAGAAGATTTTCCTGGGTTAAAAAGTTGTCTTATACGCTGGAAAATATGGTAATTTTGATTAGTTGATAGTGCATTTTGATAACTTCTGGACAGAAGTGCCTGTATAAAACTTAATTTTATCCTTCCTGATACCATTAAGTTAGAAAACTTGTCTCATTACCTATATGACCTAATCTATTTATACATATACACACTTGATGTTAGATAAACTCTGTATCTGCGGATGTTGGTTTTAATAGCAATAATACAGGGTGGAGCAAAAGTACGATTACAGTTGTTCATATGGAAAATAGTGCAATCTATACTATTAAAAGTATCATATGCTAATTAGACTGGACGTCCTTCTCGACAACCTTCCAGATGAAACCAGGGCTGTGAGGGAAGCCTGGGTCCCAGGGGCCAGAGGGAGGCCAGTGCTGGCCGCTGGGAGAAGGAAGGCCTCCTCTTGCATGAATTTTGTGCATTGGGCCTCTAGTAATTAATAAATAATACAAGAATTAACTGTGTTTTGCATTCTCACAACCATAAACCTACTTTTGCTCCATCCTGTATCAATGTAACCATTTCATCATCATTATCCCGGTCTTCCAGTTCTTGGCTGACTAGCTGGGTTGTTCTCTACACAGTGTCAATCTGACGAAAAACAACGGGAGCCAATTGACAGGTCTTTGAGCTGCTGCTGCAGACATGAAAAGGCTTGTGACTCCACCATGGCTAACGGGCTGCCTGTTTGAGGACGTCTAGGACTTTGAAGTCTCTTAAAACAGATTGACGTGACTGGACCATTCAAGGCGGTTATCGGAGGCTTTGGTTGAAAAACAACTTCCTTGCATACAATTCCTAGCCATTTCAGATAAAAACATGACTTTTTTTTTCCTGATTGGACAAAGCTAATAGGCAAAAGCTATTGCCCACAGGTGAAGAACGAGCTAAGTTCTAACGGGAAACCCTTTAATCCGCTGATACTGTTTTAGGATGTACTCTATGATTCTTGTCCGTATCATCCAGATACCTGGCACTTCTGGGTATATAGGTAGGGGTTCCTTTCATTTCCTTGAGACCCCAGCCTTGTTGAGGTATTTTGCAGGAGGAACATGGGAAGCTTGTGTTGATGGGAGGTGTCCTAGAAACACCGAACCTTGAGTTCTACCTGCGGTGGAGCTGAGGACTAAAGTAGAGCAGATGGGATCCTGGTACTCTCTCACGAACACGAAAATAAATGTCTGTTGATGAAGCCACCCAGTCTATGGCGTTTTGATATGGAAGCCCCAGCACAATGATATGTAATTGATCAAGAGAGCTGCTGTGATGCTCTCAGCTCATTCAAGTAGGTGCAGAATGGGCCACAGAGGGAAGAAGACAGTCCTGATTTCTGATGCCCATGGCACCTGGAGCCCCCCGGGCTGGGATTTGGGGGCTTCCAGAGGCAGCATTATCTACCTGAACATTAGTGTTCTTCTCATGGTCAGTGGCCATACGTCATTATCTCAAGGAGCTTTGGAGAAAGCAGCCAACGTGGACAGTGGGAGCCACAGATGGAATGGGAAGAAAAAGCAAGAGACTGGAAGAGGGGTCATACCTTTGGGGACTCCCCAAACATCTGGCAGTTCTTTTTTTTTAAATATATTTTATTGATTTTTTACAGAGAGGAAGGGAGAGGGATAGAGAGCTAGAAACATCGATGAGAGAGAAACATCGATCAATTGCCTCTTGCACACCCCCTACTGGGGATGTGCCCATAACCAAGGTACATGCCCTTGACCAGAATCGAACCTGGGACCCCTCAGTGTGCAGGCCGACACTCTATCCACTGAGCCAAACCGGTTTTGGCTGGTAGTTCTTTATGTGGAGTGATAGTCTATTCTCACTGAAGTCTTAAACCAGCAGACGTTTGGATTACTCAGTTCTTACAAAGAACCCATGTTGGATCATTGCTTTGATATATTTCCTGAACAAGTGAGCGCACAGTAGGAGAAGTCTGCCTTAGGATGTGTCACCTCTTCTTTTGGTTAAGATTTCCCCCAAAATAACCCAAATAAAAAAAATTTCCAAATGAATATTCTTCAAGCGATCATAATCTTGTCACATCGCAATTGTTAGGTACTTAAACCACATCTTGTGAGCTCTAATGATTAGCTCTTTTCACCTCCTTTAACTTAGAAGCAACATTGATCTTTCCGATCAATATACCCAGGGGCACCAGAATCTGGGCTGATGGCGGAGTCTGAGGGGTCCTGTCTGCATGTTAATTGTTGCTTCTCATCCTTCCAGGAGTGGGGACGCTGCTCTCATTTTCAGAGCCAAACTCTGGCGATGTGTCAAAATCTATAACACAACGCCAGAGTCATTTTTCTCCAGACGCCCAAGTAAAAGGAGATTAATCACATTTCCCCCTCTTACTACCTTTACATCAGAGTGTTTATTTTTATTTTAAAAAGCTGCTCAATGACTTAACTTTGAAGGCCACAGAGCAGGGTAAATGATGATGGAGAGGTTTGAGAAGGTCTAAAAAATGCTTTATGCTTAGTATTCTCTGAACTCAGTAACAATTCTCTCCCTACACAGTTAGTCATCAACGGAGCAAATTGGGAAACTGAGGCAGATATCGAGAGCATTGGTTCTCAAAGTGTGATCACTTGGCCAACAGCAGCAGCAATACCCAAGCACTTGTTAGAAAGTCAAGTCCTTAAGCCCCATCTCAGACCTACTGACCCTGAACCTCCGTGAGGGCCCGGATGATCTGTGCTTAATGAGCCACTTGCGTGATTCTGATTTAGTTGGAGAATCACCGCTCTAGACAATTAAGCTGTGAAAACTATTTTCTTGAAATTTTTTGAGGAAAAATAGTTTCCATGGTTCTTTCTTCACCTTCTCTAAATCACACCCACACATAAAAAATTCTGGTAATCATAGCGTACCTCTTCCTCATAGGATCTCCAATAAACTGAGAATTTATAACATTCACCTGTATCATTTTTGTGTTTCATCTGCCTCCATCTTCGAATATTCTAAAGAACTCAGAATGCGCATCGTGTAAGTTCCACAATTACGTCTACTTTCACGTGTGATTTTTATTTGAACTCCACAATGCTCATACAACATAAAGATTTTTTCATATAAATAATAGTTATTGTAAAGTGCTTGTGTGTGCAAGGCACTAAGCTAACCTCTTGACGAACTGTGTTTTCATAGAGCTCCAAACAACCTATTTGATAGATGAGGAAACAAGTCATAGAGAAGTTAGATAACTGTGCTGAGATCGTACAAAGGCGGAGTTTAGTACTCACATAGACCCTATCTAGTATCCTACTTGGAATAATGAGTTAACACCTGGTAATGCAATTAGAGGGAAGTGCTCAGCTTGGATGATCTGTATGTTGGCCATATATCTTTCCTGTATCACTAAAAAGGGAAACACAATGTTTTTGGCAAAACATTTGTTCTTCCACAAATTTCTTTCTCTGTGAGAGGTACTGGATTAATAAAAAGAGAGGCATACATTTTTTTGGTGAAGAATACACAGAGTCAGTTGACCAAACTAGAAATTCTAGTCTCTTAGAGGACAAAAAAAAATTATTATTTGATCTTTCCTTAAAATCGCTTGAGTGTGTGGCAGGGCTTTCAATAATAATATTCATTCTGTAAAATAGCTAAGTTGTATCAACTGGGTCTGTTTATTTTTTATTTTTATTTTTTATCAAGGGGTAAGAGTATGACCAAATATTTTGATTTCAGCTTTAAATTATCTGTGTAAGAGGAGTAAACAGTTGCTGAATGCATGAAAAATACTGATTCTGAGTTAGGCAATGACTTACCTTTGGGATTAGGGCATGAGCATTTACACAGAAGCTTATGTGTAAGAATACCAGGTGAGTGTGCAAAGATTTAGCTGGGGCGTGAACTCGCATAGGGCAGTGGGGAGAGCTATGGGAGGCCCTATGACCCACTATCTGCTGCAGAAATTCTTTGTAAGATGACAGAAGTCTCTCTTCAACAAGTAGGAAGGGCAAGGCCTTTCTACTCCTTCAGTTCCATTTCTTCCCTCCATGCTAATACGGTTTTGAAAGAACTCTTGTGAATCCCGGAATTATAGAAAAATAGGGAACAAGGTTGAGTGTTGGAGGAAACCCTAGAGAAGGGAGTAGCTTCTAGGTCCATTTCTGCTTTGTCGAGTCCTGTAACTGGGCATGCTACTTAAACCTCCGTAGCCCTTAACTCTCACTCACCAAATGAGAAGATTGAACCAAATATTGCCTATGACTAGTTTATCTGTTATAAAATTCATCCAAATATTGTCTATGACTAGTTTATCTGTTATGAGGAATAGACCTGATTCTTCAGATTGATGTTTGAAAAAGTCCATCAAAGACTATGTCACTATAAGATTCATCATGACAAAATGGATTCCTGTCGCCCATATTCTGACAGTTCTGAAGAGTCTCTTCTGGGTCAGAATGCCACCCGAATAGTAGTGTTTTCACGAGAATGTGACACCTAGAGAATGATTCAGAAATTTCAGATTCTGGGTCTAGTGTCTGAGACTCATTGGTATACACATGCAGAAAGGATCCCTTTCTACCAAAGCACTTCTATTTATTTATTTATTTTTAAAATATATTTTGTTGATTTTTTATAGAGAGGAAGGGAGAGGAATAGAGAGTTAGAAACATCCATGAGAGAGAGACATCTATCAGCCGCCTCCTGCACGCCCCCTCCTGGGGATGTGCCCGAACCAAGGTACATGCCCTTGACCAGAATCAAACCTGGGACCTTTCAGTCCGCAGGCCGACGCTCTATCCATTGAGCCAAACCGGTTTCGACATCTACCAAAGCACTTTTAAAAAGCACGTTTTATAATAAACTCACCTGCTGAAAAAACTAGAGCGGGTGGGGAAAAAAATCAGGTAAAACACCCTCTGAAACCTATGTGACCTGCCAGCTGGAAATGGAAGAGAAACAAGTCAATTATGACACTTTAAAAGAATTAGGAGCCATCAAGAATGCAGAGAGGGCTTTTATTCCAGGCCCTGGGGCCCCCTGTTTTTGGATGAGTGACTTTGAAAGTAAACTCATCCTGGAAGGTCCCATTTCCGAGCTATGTTTACCATGAAGTTCATCACGGAAAAGGTTTCTCTGCTCCTAGGGGCACCTTAGGTCACTCATGACACTCACGCTGTCATGGGTCTTGAGTTATTTTTGTTTCTATCTTTTTCCTTCCGGGACATAGTTGTTACAGGCAGGGAGCTGTCTGATCCACGCTGCATTCTCCCTGGCCTTTAGGTCAGCGTCTGAAGCACAATATGCGCTTAATATTGGCAGAGAAGTGGATGGATGGATGGATGGATGGATGGATGACTAAAAAAAAGAAACTTGAATCCAATTTGGTTTTCTTTTTTTTTCACTTGGGATCAACTCTCTCATCTATTTGGTGAATGTTAGTTTCTTAGTCTATTTCTATCTCGTTGCTACATGCCTTCAAGCCATTCATCCTTTTTCTTCTGCTAATTTAGTTTGGTGCTTATTTGAATCCAGATAAGAAAGATCTTGCATTAAATAAGCCTTCAGGGTGTCAATAAACATCAGGTAGCTATAAAGTACCTATAACCATTAATTTTCATTCCGAAAGTTTTCCAATTTCTCGTTCTCCTTTCTCCCTGCCTTATCCTTCTTATCCTTGTGTCTTCTTTACCTCCATTGGCCATCGCTTCTTGCCTACCCTCTCCACCCCCCTATATGAATACATACTCTGTTATTTTATTTGCAGACAAATACTGACCCTGTGTTCTGTTTCTGTTGAGAATTTCCCTAGGTTTCGTTTTTCTGGTAAGATTAAAGATACTCTTTTCCCTAGTAAGGAAAACATCTTAATAGGATATAGATTTTAACGTGGGCTAGAGACCAGGAGAGAATTGAGATTTTATAAGGCTTCAGAGGGCTTTGACTGTACATCTGAATTACAACAGAAACCATCGACTGGAGTATTATTCTTTAACCCCTTCTTCTTTTCAAACTATTTTTAAAACCCTTTACTCGGATCTAAATTTAAATACAAGTATAAAGTGTTTTTCAAGGTTTAATGATTTCTATCAAGACGATTCCCTTAGCCACGGGACTTAGTTTCTGAGCTTGCGTTGTGATTGAATTCACATATTGACTGCATTCTCGTCAACTTTCAGGGAAGGACAGCCGAATGCACAGGGGGGTTGGGAGAATTATGGGTCTGTGTAAGCTGGACGACTTCAGCTCCTCGATATTTTATATCCGCTGTTGGTTAGTAATTCCTTCTGGTTGAAAGAAAGAAATATCAGCTCAAACCAGGATACAGAGAGGAACCTGGGTTGTCTGCACCTAACCACAGTGTTAGAAGGACACATGCATCGATACATCTCAGTGCAACTGCATTCAGGATCCGACACCACCAGCCCTTCTTTCTCCTCCACTTCTTTCTGCGAGTTGGCTCCTTTGATGCAAAATCCATTCTCCCACCAGCAGCTCTGAGGCCCTGTATCTCTCATCTTGGCCTCTACTGAGAGACTGAAAGTCAGTTTCTTGATGAAAACTTAAAGACAGTGTGGTAATGGCTAGGGGGAGAGAGGAGGTGTGGGTGGGGAGAGGTGGGCAAAGGAGGCAAAAGACCCATCTGTGTTGTCCCAAATGGCATGATACCATCTTTTCTGATGGCTCAGGTGTACTCATTGTGTACAAGTACCACATCTTCCTTATCTAATTATCCACTGAAGGACACTTCTGTTGGTTCTGGGCCCCTGTGACTGATGTTGCAGTGAGCATCAGGGTGCACATGTCTTTGTGAATACACGTTTTCAAGTTTTTCAGGTAGATACCCAGAAGCGAGGTTGCTGAGTCATATGGTACCTCTATTCTTAACTTTTTGAGGAGCCTCTATACTGTTTTCCATGATGGTTATAAGTTTACATTCCTACCTGCAGTGAATAAGGGTTTCTTTTACTTCACAATCTCTCCAACCCTTATGATTACTTGTCTTTTTAAGTTAGTAGGTTTATGTACATAGATGGAGGTTATACCAATACATTCCTCTATGTGTATCTCTGTATACATTGCATATCCTATATGTAGCTTATATATGTAATATATAACATATATGTGTCTTTCTATTTATCTCTATTTCTATCTTAACTCTTTTTCAGATATCTGCATCTAATGTACAGGTTTGTATACATAAGAATTTGAGTTATGCCAGTTAAATTTGTGTTAGTTTAACAGTGACAAAAATGACCTCCAAACTTTGAGCTGTTCTTAGAATGAGATGATTCATTCTAAATTAAACATCTAGAACTGCCTCACAGATTTAAAGTCCTCTACAGTGAGGGTCCTCCTGAGATATAAGTGTTTGTAACCAAGTATCTTTTCCTTAGACTCACCATCCAGGTCTCTGAAATTCTCTGTCTAAGAGACATACCCCTTTCCCTGAAACACCTATTTAGAATGCCATACTTCCAATACCAGTATGCACTTTTTCATTCTAAGAATATAAACAGCAGGGTGTCAAGAATTCATTTTTGGTTTTGGATTAATATCCAGCTAAGTATTTTGGCAGGGACAGGGCATTTTGACAATACAAATGCCTTTTCAAATTCTCTCTGCACCATTCTGAACTTTTTGTCATCAAGAAAGGAGAAAATACGTTCTCTTTGCCATTAAATATTCAGTGGGCAAATACTAATCCGAGAGAAAATTGAAATTCGTTTTGTGGCACACTCAATAAATGATACTTCAGATTATATTAGAAATATTAGAATTCTGTTCAGGTCAGTTATCTGGGTAAAAAAAATGGAAATTTAAAATGCTGTGAATCCAGGGATGTCAGTATTTTTCAGACCCAAGAATAAGTAGCAGAACACTCCTCAAAATTAATTTTGTAATTATTTACCTTTTAAAAATTTTATGTCACAGCTCCCTTTCATTATTATTGATAATTGAGAGTTGACTGCATTAGGACAGGGCCATGTTTCTATTAGCATGTTGAGTTCCTTTTTCTATTAAGACGGAGACAGTGCTCTCTCAATATTCTGAACAAGTCTGAAAGCGAATCGTCACTAGAGGTTTTAATATTGAGCATCCATATCAGTGTGCTCAGATAGACTTTTTTTTTTCAGGCTGTCCAGACCTGACAGTATTCACTCACTGTGCTATTTTAAAAAATCTGTCTATTGTGAAGTTTGGAGCACAATGTTGACCATCTGTAATTTCTTAAAATTGTATTGTTTTCCTATAGACAGCTCAACTTTCCTTCATGTATTGTACTTTAGGAAAATAACTACCTTGTAAAATAAATGTGATTTTTTTTCTTTTGTGTACGTCCGCACACACACACACAATGAAATGAAACCAAAACATTGTATTAAGCACTATAATGCGTGCCTCCATCCCTAGATAACAAGGGGACTGAAGGCTCTGGGGCACTGCAGGCTCCAGTGAGAATTGAGCCTCCTTCACACTGAGCTGAGTGGCTCTATTTGGTGATATTCTTTGTGAGTCATGTGTGTGTGTGTGTGTGTGTGTGTGTGTTTTCCACCTGAAATCTATCAGGTCTCTGGACCCTCAACAAGTGAAGGCTCAGATGAGACATTTGCAAGTTCAGTGGAAATCTAAGGGACTGTGGACTAGATGGGTTTCTGTGGGTGCAGTAGATTTCCCCATTGAGAGCGAAGCGTTGAGCAGGATGGTGTCTCAGTGGTCCATGGGCCCTGCCACTCTGTACCATGGTAGAGGCCAAAATAGTTTCTCTCAGAAAAGTTGAGGTGATGCCTGGCCGGGGTGGCTCAGCGATTGAGCATCAACTTATGAATGAGGAAATCACGGTTCGATTCCTTGTCAGGGCACATGCCTCAGTTGCAGGTTCCATTCCTAGTGTGGATGTGCAGGAGGCAGCTGATCAACAATTCTCTCATCATTGATGTTTCTCTCTCTCCCTCTCCTTTCCTCTCTGAACTTTTTTTATATGTAGTGATTCTCTGAGCAGTGTTCTAGTTTCAGTTCTTTTCTCTTGTTCATTTTGTTATCTATTCAGGTGAGACACCTTGTAGGGCTCTTTAGCATTTCAAAGAGGCACTTGTTCTGCTTATTTTCTTATCTGTGGCTTGCTTGTAACCATCTGTGTTGGAGTGGAGAGATACCAGAGTCCTGCTAATCGTTTTGTTGCAGGCTAATCTTTCTTTTGCTGTCCTGGTGGCCACAGGATTGAGTGATAGAATCCTCTTATCCACAGGAACCTCTCCTTCTCAGCAATTGGAGCCACCTACTACACCTGGATTTAGAGCTCCACCCCTTATTTTATTTTATTTTATTTTATTTTATTTTATTTTATTTATTATCCTTAACCCAGGATATGTTTTAAATTGACTTTAGAAAGGTAGGGAGAGAGATGCATATAGAGATAAACATCCATGTGAGAGAGGAACATCCATCGGTTGCCTCCTGTACCCACCCCAAACTGAGAATTGAACTCACGATTTAAATTTGTGTCCTAACCTGGAATTCAATATTCAATCCACAACCTTTTGGTGTACGAGATGGTGCTCCAACCACTGGGCAACTTGGTCAGGGCACTTCCTTTCCCTTTTGACTTGTATCTAAGCAGACCCAAGGCAGACCTTCCTGGCTTCCTATTGATGATGTGAACTTGAGAGTCGCTGGGATTAACGTTGGTCAGAGAAGGATGCTTCCTTTCAGACCCACTCACCCACCTGCACAAGTGCCTCCCCAAGGGACTCCGTTCTCATGTTTAAAGTTTATCATGTACAGAGAGCCCTCTGGGCTGAAAACACTTCCCCAGTAGTTAACTTCACCATCTTTTTTATTCCTCTCTCTCTCTCTCTCTCTCTCTCTCTCTCTCTCTCTCTCTCCAATTTAGAACCCCAGACTCTAGTTCTGTGTGCTTATATCTACAGCATGTTGGGCATTCTTTATTTTCTTGGATACCAGAAAATGGGAATTCTATCTATCCCAATAATTTCCTTCTTCCTTCTCTATCACCCAGGCTGGTTCAACATGAATGAAATTGAACCACCTCCTGGGACCCCTTTAAGTTGCTCTTGTCTACAAAAGGATTCCGGCCCTCCTTGCTGTGTCTTCCTTAAGGCGCCTGAGTGTGATGGAGTTCATCCCGAGGTTGGCACACTGAAGGGGCATTGAAATGCATCGCATCCAGTCCTTTGCCCAGTGCTTATGGCTGTTTTCATTCTGCAAAGATAGAGTGGAGTAGCTGCAGCAACCAGAGATTGTATGTCCCATAGATCCCCAAGTACTACTATCTGGATCTTCATAAAAAGTTTGCTGATTTCTGAGCTAATCTAAAGGAAAACAACTGAGGTAAAATGACAGTGGTGAATTATGGCCACTGTCACAGAGAGCCTGTTTCCATTTTTGAAGGAAAGTCTCTCGCTGTTCAAGCCTAAATAAATGATTTCAGCCAAAGAACACAAGCCATATACGGGGAGCAGTTGTGGTACCTTGTAATTACTGCTGGTCATTGTCTGCTTCCTCAATATATGTCAGGAGTCTTAACGTGTGGTCTCCAGACCACCAGCATCCTGGGCTCCTGTTAGAAATGCACATTCGCAGGTTCTACTCAAGACCAACTAAATCAGAAACTTGGGAGTGAGGCAAAAAAATCTATGTTTTAGCAAATCCTCAAGGTGATTCCAAAGAATGCTAACATTTGAGAACCAGAGGTGTGTGTGAAAGGGCTTTGTAAACTGTAAGGAGTTAGACAAATAAAAGGTTGCAGTTTCGTTCATGTTGAACCAGCCTTGGTGATATAGAAGGAAGAAGGAAATTATTGGCATAGAATTCTCATTTTCTGGTATCCAAGCAAATAAAGAGATGCCCAACATGCTGTAGGTGTAGCAGACAGAACTAAGGTGTTGGGTTTTGGATGAGAGAGAGAGAGAGAGAGAGAGAGAGAGAGAGAGAGAGAGAGAGAGAGAGAGAGAATGAGAATAAAAAAGGTGGTGAAGTTAACTACTGGGGAAGTGTTTTGAGCCCAGAGGGCTTTCTGTACATAAATCATCAAGTATATTTCAGACTTTGTACTTTACTGCAAATGGCCATTGACCAGTGGGATCAACTAGGTGTAATGATGGTAATTATCATTGCGTGAAGTAATAAAAAATAAAGATGAAGCTCAGGCATTAACTTCTCCCAGCAAACCCAGCCCGTCAAGGGACAGAACTGGGACTGGACCCAGTTTGTTGAACCCATTCGGCTCTCCCACATGCTTCTCCAGCATGGAGGGTTGGAAGCTTCCCTAAGACCTTTCTGGTGTCTCCTGGCACACCTGCTTGTGCCGAGCTGTTCCGCATTTGGCTGCCTGGTTTGGACTTCTGGATCTCTGACTGAATACAGTGATTGGAAAGCCCCGTGTTTGGCAATGAGCAGGATGGGTCCACAGGACCACAATGCCATCTTCATAACCCCGTGGAGGGAGTGCCCTGCTGGATTCTCTGTGTGAGGCAGTGGGCACAGCTTGGATGTCCTCAGTTTGACCACAGATTCGCCGGGAGTTTGCCAGCTCACCCAGAAACCTTTTCACAGAACCGTGGTAGGAGTTAACAGGTGGAGCTTGGCAAAACATTGTTTTGTTTTGTTTTTTAAATTGTGTATTTCTATCGCTTTTCTAAACCAAATCACTGGAACTATCCCTTGACAGGATGTTCTTGGGATTATACAAGTGTCTCTGATGAAAGCATGAAGTGAGCATGAATTTGCCAATAAAACTTGAGGGAGCCCTGCAGTGGGTTGTGACCTCCTGGGATTCTCCGGGTCCTGCTGAGACTCTCCCTGTCCCAGTGCCTGCCACAGACTGAGCACAGAGAAGGCGCTCAGAATATTTTCAGAGGATGACTGAACGATGTATCTGTTGAGAAACATCAATGATCATATGGATGCTAGAAAGAGTTGTCTAGGCACAGCGGTCCATTTTCAAGACTATATTTTGACCCACATCAAGGTCCTAAACTATTTTTTTTATTTAATTTTTTTATTAATGTGTTATATGTATACATATCTTCCTATTGCCCCCCCCCCCCCCAGGCATACCCTAACCCATCAAGCGTCTTGTGTCCATTGGTTATGCTTATCTGCATGCATACAAGTCCTTTGGTTGATCTCTTATCTACCCCACCTCTCCCTAACCTTCCCAGTATAGTTTGACAGTCTGTTTGATGCTTTACTGCCTCTGTATCTATCTTTTTGTTCATCAGTTTATAATGTTCTTTATTATCCACAAATGAGTGAGGTCATGTGGTGTTTATCCTTCATTGACTGGCTTATTTCACTTAGCATAATGCTCTCCAGTTCCATCCAGGTTGCTGCAAATGGTAAGAATTCCTTCTTTTTGATGGCAGCATAGAATTCCTTTGTGTAGATGTACCACAGTTTTCTGATCTACTCATCTGCTGACGGGCACCTAAGCTGTTAAGGTCCTAAACTATTATGCTGGACTTCAATAAGTGCAGATATTGACAGGGTCTCAGTCTCTTGCCTATAATCTATCACCTGTAAACAATTACTGCTTCATAGTGGCCAAATCATGGTAACCTTAGAAATACAGATCGTTTTTGCGATTTGATGGGTATCATACGTTGGAGAGTACTGTCTTATGGCAGTGCCCTCCAACCCAGATGCCCTCACTGGGCAGCAGGGAAAGACAGGATGGGGCAGGAAGGGCATGGTTCCACTGCACCAATGCTAGGCTAGACCTGGCTGCCTCCAGTGGAGGGCGGAAGCCAAGGACAGAGGCCACTATTTTGGGCTTTTATGAATGCTGTGCCGTTGCTGTGGGCGAGAGTTTGAAGGAGAAAGCTGAAGAGGCTAAAAGGGTAGAGAGAGAGATAAAATCTCAAGTTCTGTTGGATACAAGGAACTTTGGAAAGAGTCCAAGTTGGTTTGGTTTGGATTGGGCTGCTGTTGTTGCTACAATAATTTCAGTGAAAATCCAGATCTGGAGAAAAAAAGCAAAGGTGAATCCGAATATAGTATTGATCACATTTCCCACTCACCTCTCTTCTGGTGAGAAATTGCACTCATCTCAAATTACAGCTCACCTCGTGATGAGGGGAATGTTATTTCTTTTAAAAAATTAATTCTAGTTGACATAATTCATTTCAAGCGTACAATGTACTTCTTGACTATGATGACTCATGCTGCTGTCTTTGCGTGAAAGAAAGGGTCAGTGTTTTGGGTGGTTGGGATGGAGATGCTGAGGGTGGAGCAGTGGCAACTCACAGGGCCCCATAAGGTAGCTGTTGTGGGGGGCCCTCTGAGACAACAACTGGGCTTCAATGAGCAGTCAAGGTGCCAGCATGGCCACAGTGGACATGGCCCAGTAGGGTGAAGAGGTTGGGGCAGGTACTGAGCACCAAGAGGCCAGATCTGTTGGCTGTCAGACCCTCTCTCTTGTCCACAGTCTTCCTGTAACCAGGTAATAGTGCACACAGAGAACACTGGCCTTCTCTGGGGTCCAGGGGATGGACCTTGGTGGACCTAAGCCCAGCATCATTATCTTATTTTCTTTTTGTGACCGACTTAGCTTGAGGCACAATTCTGGCCATGGAGACCTACGGGGAAATTTGCTGGAGGTTCCTGGGAAAGAGTTTTTGCTTTCTTTAAGGAAGAGGGTTTCTCAGGTGTGAAAACAGGGTCTTCTCTTCTTTCAGGAGGAGGTGATACCTGGATCCGAGGAAGCCACTTGAAACTGTATTAACTTCCGGTGACTGTGGTAACAGATTACCACAGACTGGTGGGCGTAAAACAACAGATTTATTCTTTCACAGCCCTGGTAACTAGAAGGCCAAGTTTAACATCCCTGGGCTAAAACCAAGCCCCTGGAGATTCTAGAAGAGAATCTTTGCCTCTTCCTGTTTCTGGTGGCTGCAGGCAAGCCTGAGCTCCCCTCTGTGTAACTCCAATTTTCAAGGCCGGAATCTGAAAGTCTTTCTCTGCTCCATTTTCCCGTCTCCTCCTCCGTGTGTGGTAAAATCTTCTTTGCCTTCCATTTCTAAGGATACATGGGGTTCCATTTGGGGCCCACCTGGAACCTGGAGACCCTACTGATAATACCCCCAACATGTGTGAGCTTGCTTGTCTCCTTGTGTCTGCAGACTCCACCTGTGCATGTCTGTTCAGTATCCCCCTCTCTGCACATGCTTCTGTTTCCTTTGAACTGTCCTTCTGGGTAACTGAACCCCATGACTCCTTCAGGGCATTGCTTCTCTGTGAGCTCTCAGCAATATGAAGTGGAATTTCCATATTTTGTCAACCCTAAGAGATGTTTAATAAATACTTTTACACCTATGAATTCACGGTACATCTTGAAATCATAATAGACCCCTGGCACTGTGCTATAACGGTCATTTTGGGGCAAGGACATCAAAATTTACAAAATGATTGAATGTTCACTGTGTGTCCTGGTATCTGGGGTCAATACTACACTCGCCGTATTTATTGCTTGGCATTTGTGCCACTTGTTGAAATTCGCTTGGAGATCTGAGCCTGGTGTGTACCTTGTATTTTTCTTTAATTATTTCATATGTCCAAGCCTTCTTTAATCAGCCCAAGCATCCACCCCTTGAGGAAAGGATGTTGTCTTTACTATAATCATTCATAAGTCTCATTCCCGGCAACTCTGATTCAGAGGTTGCTGGGCGCAAGGAAGGCACTCTCTAGCAAAGTTCTGGTTGAACTGGTCTGAACCATGAATGTCTTACAGGGCAGTGGCCTGAGTGTTCATTTCACCCGAAAAATACAGCTTCCATTGTGTCCATTGTGGCTCTTCACAGGAGTCCTGTTAGAACTCAGCTGGGATGGAGTGGTTGAATGCTATCCTAGAGCAAGCTCAGCTTGTCTAGTGGGAAACCTTTGGCACAATATTTTAGGGCAGATACCAAATAAGTCTGCTACCTTTAAAATGCCTTGCTTCCTGAGCTCTCGGTTTCCAAAGTAGCTGCTGAAGGTCGCGGGTGACAGTGACTGTGGCAGAGGCAGCGATTGCTCAGAGTGATTTAGGATTTCAGGAAATCAAAGGGAGAGTTTCCTTCAAAAGGAGACTCTCATCGAGAAAGGGTATCCTTCCATAAACTCAAGGGCATTGCTTCTCTGTGAGCTCTCAGCAATATGAAGTGGAATTTCCATATTTTGTCAACCCCAAGACATGTTTAATAAATACTTTTACACCTATGAATTCAGGGTACATCTTGAAATCATAATAGACCCCTGGCACTGTGCTATAACGGTCATTTTGGGACACGGACATCAAAATTTACAAAACGATTGAATGGGGGCTGGAGAAAATCCTAAAGAGAATGGTTTATCAGTGTTTTTATTTTTTAAAGTTGTGTCATTAGTGATGAACTAAGGCATGGCCCACATTGGAAAAGGACATGCATTATGGAGGAGGCAGGAAGTAATAAATGTCAGACGCAGAATATGAAGTAGTGACGGGATTAGCTTATTTTTCCTCCTGATGGATGAACAGAGTAATACATGGCAACTGGCTAAGTCTAAGTGAGTTTAGAAGAGAAATTTAAAATTCTGCTTTAAGATGATGATAAAGCATTGGCCGTTCTTTTTTTTACCGGCAGAATTATTTCTTACTACCCCATCCTGTAGTGGTTCATCTAGCATGTAGTGTTTTCTTCTTAGATTCAGTGAAGTCAGCATCAAGGAGGTTTTAATGATATAAAAAAAAATGAGTCACATAAAATTATTCTCATAGGATAAAAAAATTACCTTAGGATGCAGGCAGAGAATTTAAAAACTGGGAAGAAATTTGAGTTTACTCGTTATGATTTAGCAGAAATGTTCACACTTTGAAGGACTTACTTTTCTTTTATCCTTGTTTGTGATTTTTGCACTTTGATTACCACATTCGATAATTGGGATACCATTGCTATTACTGATAAGATAAGAAGGGAACTGGTAATATTGGCAAGCCTTCTGTGTTTAACATTTCCAAGCTTAATGCTGAAGCTCAGGTGGCCTGCTTGCTGTGGCTCTCTAACAGCACTTCCCAGCCATGCCGTGAATCAATCCAGATAGAAGAAAGCATCTGTCCCTTTAAGCCAGAGAATCCGGGTGTCCAGCACACCTTGATAAGTTTATTTGGCTGATATTTTCACCCCAGTGTTGTACAGACACTGTGTCCTGACATGGAAAGGGTTGGGGAGCACTGCTCTGACAGGTTGCTGATGGCTGCTCTGCAAGTATTTTGTGGAAGAGCCACACTCAAGGGGCCAAAGAGCCGCAGTTTACCGACCACTGGGTTAGGGGGTGGGCCCAGCTTAACAAAGAATCCCTGTCTCCTTGTCCCCAAAGTGCTCCTCCACATTCGCTCCCCCATTTCCTCTCCATGGCAATCACATGGCCCTCGCAGCCCTGGGCCATGAGCCTCACAGCCTCCAAGCAGCTCCCACCTGAGCCTGGGTGCTGAACCCAGCAGCTGCCACCCACCCAGCCACCCAGCCAACCACCCACCCATCCATCCAGCCAGCACGCAGCCGAAGCTGGACTGAGCTCCTGGTACCGGATGAACTGTGGCCGGCACAGAACCTGTGGACCGGAGCCTTCCTGCTGGGCCTGATGAAGACAAGACTGGACTTTTCTCACAGTCGGTGAATGGACGAGACATTGCAAATCTGGGGACGGCCTTCTATTTCCTCCTGAATAAATCCTACCAGGCCACAACCTCCCACACGGGGTCCCCCGGAATGCTTTCCTAGCAATCCCGCGAAGAACAGGATTTCTACAAGCAAGACTGCTACTGAGAGATGAGCAGGAATCTATCTTAGTGTTCACGTGTTTTATTATGCATATTATCTTTTTTTTTTCATAGAATCTTACAATTCTGAACATCAGTGATGCACAGACTCCTGCCAATAGGTCATTGTACTTAATTCTTCCCACAGTTTTGTGAGATAGATGTCACCTCCACTGGAGTAACTCTCCCACGATCACTTCGTGCGTGACAAAACCCAAGTATGCGCTCACCTGCTTTTCTTTCCGGGGTCAGCTTTCTTTCTGCAGAAGCCCAGACCGCCTAAAAAATGCATATTCGCTGGGTAAATGGCTTTAGTGTTTGCGTACGTGTTTCTGGTTCAGGAAGGTGCTGAGATAGTGTTAAAATGCAAGTTTAATCCATCAGCCAATTAGTATCTCTCAAAGGCCTGTGGGTGCACAGACTGCATTTAGTGCTGTGGGGAACGCCACTGACAAAAGAGAGCACAGTGACTACAGTGAAGGAAGAGACGCATACATCCGTGACCTGAAGGCTCGCTCCACGAGGCATCCATGCGTCTGTCCAGCGAGGCAGAGAGTGGCAGGAAGCCGGGACGAGGCAGCCCCTGGCCACCAGGCTGGTTAGGGAATGTTTTCTGACTTGACCTATCTACCTACCGTTCTTTATCATGTTTCTGACAGTGTCTTCTTTAATTAGCAGCCCCGTCCCCATTTTACAGCTGGGTAAGTCAAGTCCCAGAGAGGTGAAACGGGCCTCTTCGATGCACATAGTTGGCAATGGTAAGGACGGGGCTTACACCCGGATCTTTCAGATGCAAGTGTCATGCTCCTTCGGCGACATCAGTGGTTAGAGCTGAGCCTAGGAAAGGCTTAGGATGTGTGCTTCGCCCAGAGTGGGCCTGTAAGAATTCAATGCTAAGAACCGGGGACTTAAAGACGACAAGATTTTATGAATGAGTGTCCCAAGGAGTTGCATGAGAAAAAAGTAAGGTCCCTGCAAAGAAAAGGCATCTGTTTGTTTGTTTATTTATTTATTTATTTATTTATGAATTGCAAAGCTTTTTAAAAATTAATTTATTTTTTATTGTTTAAAGTATTAAAAATAGCAGTACATATGTCTTTTCCCCCCCTATTGACCTCCCTTCAGCCTCCTCTACCCCCCCCAGTACATGCCCTCGCCTACCCCCCACCCCCCTGAGCAGTGTCCTGTATCCATTGGCTATGCTTACGTACATATATACAGTGGTACCTCGAGATACGAGTTTAATTCATTCCGTAACCTTGAGGCATAGGAAACTATGAGATTGTCAAGTCATGGTAAACTGGTGGGTCGTATACAGCCCGCTGATCCGCGTGATTACTCGTATCTCAACTGTTGCTCGTATTTCAAAGCAAAAATCACTCGCTCCACGGCTCATATCTCAAAAATCTCGTATGTTAGGGCACTCGTATCTCGAGGTACCACTGTATAAGTCCTTCGGTTAGTCTCTTAACAGCCCCCCTCCCCTCCAT